>JABEVS010000049.1:66535-87443 GCA_018290735.1 Coelastrella sp. MACC-549
CCCCCCCCCCCACACACACACACACCACCACACACACAAGAGAGATGGCTCAAGTGACTCCAAACCTCCGCCTTCAGTCCTCATTGCCTGTGAAGAGCATTACACCATGGTCAGCACCAGCTATGCCATTGTGTCATGTGTGCTGACGCTGACTCCAGGTCTATCTGCCTGCCTGTCTGCTGCTGTTGGCCTGCAGCTTCGCTGTTATTGCATCCATCCAGCTCATGGCCTTCAGAACCACACGACCCGTGCCAGCATTGATGGTCAGGTGCCGCACAGCTGCATTGCAGCTACTGCTACTGCTACCGCTGCCTGCCCCTGCCCCTTCTGCACCTCCTCTGCTGCTGCCGCTCTGGTTTGCCACAGCTGCTGCCATATCAGCAACGTCACTGGATGACTTGTGCAGCCTGCTGGAGTTCAGACTGCCAGTGCTGCTGCTGCCAGAGGGCACTGAAGTAATTCCCGCTGCTGCAACCCCATGCAGTTGGTCAGGTTGCCACTGTGAGTGCTGCTTCTCTGGCCTGGTTGTGCTGCTACCAGAGCCTCCCGTGACGCCTCGCAGTGTGGTGCTGCTCAGCTCACCGGTCACCTGCCAGCAGGGGGCAGATGGGCGGCAGGGGCAACAACAGACTCACACCTGTGCCATAGTAGAACTGCACGAGTCTAGAGTGAGCAGGAGCAGTGCACTGCCTGATGGGTGCCTGTTGAGTCAGACGTTCATGAAGCACCCTTGGGAAGCTCCCTTCTCCCTTCCATCTCACCTTGAGTGCCGGATCAAGCTGTACCCCTCTTGCTGCTGCCACCTGCAGTGTGACTGCTGCTGCTGGGCTTATCCATGCCTCCACATTGCCGCCAGCACTGTCAACAAACACGTGACCAAACTGCTCATGAAGATGGACCTGACACAGGGATGGCAGGCCAGCAGCAGGTTCAGCAGCAGCAGTGAAGTTATCCAGGTTGGTGATGGAGAAGGACAGCACGCCTGTGCTCCAGGTGATCACACCAGCTGCCAGGGCTTTGGCAGCCAGCGTCGCACAGCACAGCACACCTTGATGTCTCCTCCTGCTGATAGTATGCTTGCATTGCCCTCCAACCCATCAACAGTCAGCCGCCCGCCGCCACTGTCAACTGTGGCCAGACCATCACAGGCCATGTGCCCAACACACAGCACTGCCCCCTCACTTGACAAGACAGCCTTCTTGCCGTACAGCGCTGCGATGTTGATGCCGCCACCTTCACTCAGCAGCTCTGCCTCCAAACCAAACACGCGCCCGAGACTCACAGCACCACCACCGGAGCTGACACGCATAACACTCGCACTCAGCTCACCAACCTGAAGCAGCAGGCACAGCAGCAGATGCAGGTGCAGGTGAATACCCACAGCAGCAAGTTGCCAGCAGCAACAAGAGTATGAGGCAGGGTGATATGCCAGGTGAACGCACGCACCCGTGATTGCAGGGATAAGAAACAAATTGCTCAGTTGCCAAAACTGTTGATTGACAGCTGCAGATGCTGCCTGGTACTTGCTTGCTCGGAAAGCCACTGTCCTGTTGTTTGGTTGCCTGGAGCCGTCTGTGTGTGTATGAATGCCATGCCTCAGGTATACTGTTTTACATGCAGGAATGGAGCACACAGCCTATGCAGATACACTGCATGCAGTGCCAAGGCCAACATTGCAGTCCAGGCAGCAGGTATGCATACAGCTAGATACTGCCAGGTCAGCCCCCACTGACCTGCACATCCCCTCCCCTGCCGCCCTGCTGCGGCTCCCTGGCCGTGTTGATGACTGCATTGGTGGCCCGACAGCGCTTGACTGTCACGGCACCCCCCCTGCTGACCAGCTGCAGCTCTGCCTCCTGTAGGTGGCCCAGCTGCACAGCCCCGCCCGCAGTGGACACATGCACACCACAGAAGCGGCTCGGCATGGCTGCTGACAGCTGGAGACCTCCGGTTGCAACCCCGCCTTCAGCAGCAGGTAACTCTCCCACGTCTGCATCCAGCCAACAATCAGACGGAGTGTGTTCACACTCTTATGCTTGGTCCTTGGCAGATAGTTGGTGCCACACGGTTGAGTGTACTGAGGCCATGGCAGATGGTCTCCATCATGGTTGCTGTAGCGCCTGTGCCCTCAGCTGACTGCCACTACCAGCCCTCTAGACTCACATGCCTTTGTAACTCACCTACAATGGGGTTGCGTGATGTTCCCAGCAACTGCATGGAGAATCTGTCACTGCCGCTCCTGCTGCTGCTGCTGTGGGTTGGTGTTGCCCCAGCAGCAGCTGGTGCTTCCTGCTGATGTACCTGTGTCCCATCATATGCATGCCAATAGGAGACTGTATACAAGGACCAACTCAGCCCACAAGGGGAAACAGCTGCAACATCACTTGAGGCATTGATATTTAGAAGCTTCGAAATTGAAAACACTGCTACTTGAATGCAAAAGCATTATTCTATCACTTCCTCTATTCGTTGCCATTGCAGAGTGCAGCAAATGCAATACGCGGACCTGCAGTGATACAGCATCTTCGGCTCCATTGCTGATGTCCACTGTTGTGGCAGGGTCTGTGCAGCGGATGTTTAGCAGGCCACCTGGCGCCAAAGGGAAAGTAGTAGCACTGGTCACTTGTCGGCTGTAATGCGCCAGCTGGTGGCTCACTATCTGTAGCCAAGGCCAGCCCGCTTTGGCATGGCGTATGCTGGGCAGCATGCGTTGTACTGCTGTGGCTCAGAAACTGTCAAACTGTCGCAGACGCCTCAATGAACTGCCCGTACGTGCACCTAGTACAGTGCGGCAACGATCATGCTACGTTAGTGCCCTTGACTGGCTTGCTTCTAAAGCTTTCCTGTAACAGCTGTCATTGTCCATTTGATGTGGCGGTGAGAGGAGCTAACCAAACAGCAGGCACTTTCTACATGCATTCTAAAGAAATAAGTGTAGGTTCGCTCTGACGTTCTTTTCTTTTTGTGTAACTAGCAAATATTCCACTTGCTGGACAGACCTTTGGACGGTGCGTCAGCATGATCTCGATCGATTATCTGCGGGCTGGGATACAGAACTATATCTATGGAACCGTCTTCCAGGTGGGGGCTGCGTTTCTGTACGCCTTCACATTGCGAGACCGATACATGTAGCGCCCATGCTTGAATTCAGCAGTGACTCCATTTGCAGAAATTCGTGGTACGTGATACCCCTTCTATCCAAGACATAGGATCCGATGTAAAGGGCTTGACTATCATTGTGACAGGGCCCACCAGGTGAAAAGCCAGTCAGCTCAGGTGCATTCTGAGAGGGAACATGCATTTACTGGGCCAGGGCGTTGTCACAACCGGATCGTTCACAAAAACCACACCGGCAGCTTTTGCCCAAGCCTTCTTATAACAGTGTATCGTTGTGCACGCAGCGGGATCGGAACTGCAACAGCAGCAGAGTTGTCCAGGCGAGGTGCACACGGTAAGCCCACTGCCATCACGCCTCCACACTATTGCATTATATTTACAACCTGTGGTCATCAGTTTCTGCTATCTATTTTCAGTCGCCAACAGCGGAGTTGTCTCAGGATATGCCAACACGCACCAACCGATGTTGTTGCTGATGCAGTGGTCCTCGCTTGCCGCAGCCAGAACAAGGGTGACGCTCTCATCAAGCGCCTTACCGCAGAAGCAGCAGCAGCTGGCGAGAGCAGCCCTTCGCTTGAGGTCAGTCTCCTGGACCTGTCCAGCTTTGAGTCTGTGAGGCAGTTTGTGGAGCGCTGGGAGCAGCAACAGCGGCCCCTGCATGTGCTGATCAACAACGCAGGCATGTTCAACATGGGAGGTGAGCGGGCGTTATGGGGTGAAGGAGCCGTGCCGCCACAGCAACCAAAACAACAGCAGGCAGCGGCCACAACAAAGGAAAGCTGGAGCTAAAAGCGATCGCGATGGCTGCAATACCACATGCTGCTGTGTGTTGCTGTTGCTCCAGCAGCTCATGCTACCTGGTTGCTGCTGTTGCTGCTGCCACTGCTGCTGAGGACAGTTGGACGCAGTGAGACCCCAGATGGCATTGAAATCCACATGCAGACAAACCACCTGGCCCACTTCCTGCTGACTCTGGGTCTAATACCAGCGCTGCACAGAGCAGCGCAACAGCAGCAACAGCAATCCCGGCCCACAGCACCGGCAGGGCCACACGACAGCACCACCAGTACTAGCACCACTGGTTTCATGCCACGTGTTGTTCAAGTGGCATCAGCCATGCACCAGTTTGGCTACCAGTTGCGTCAAGATCCACTCCAACAGAAAAGCTATTCCGCTCAGCTCGCGTACGGCAACAGCAAGATGGCACAGGTGGGTGCATACGGCCCGCAGAGTGACTGTTGAAAGGAGTACTGTATGACGGCAGACGAACGGCTCAACTCGCGACACTATCTCAATAGAACGAAACCTCTTGTGTGCCTGTCCTAGTGTACAGGCAACAGGTGTGCAGTCTGGATGGCACCTCTGCAGTCTAGCTGCTGTTTGGCAGGACGCAGCGTCACAGTCATGGCAGTAGCCGTCTGAAACATGCGGTTCTCAGGGTATGGGTGTCCTGCTGCTGTGTGACTGGCAGTTGCTGTTTGCTGTGGAGCTGAACCGCCGGCTGTCAGCCGCTGGCATCCCTGTTGCTGCTCTGAGCCTGCACCCCGGCAACGTGATGTCGGATGTGGTGCGCAGCTTGCCACCTGCCATACAACGGCTGTATCGTGTGCTGATGACGAGAGTGCTGCTCACACCAGAGCAAGGTGGGTGGGCTCGGTTGTACTGGCTTACCTGCTGCCAAGGAACTGCGTTATGTTGGGAGCAGGATTCTGGTGGTGCCGCCCACTGGGTCTGCAGTAGAGCGTGCCTGGCAGGGGATTTGCAGTGTGGGGCCATGCCAGCCACAAGATCAGCCATTGAGGCAGCTGTTTCAACTGCACTGCTCCTCGTTGAGCTGTCATGCTTGTGATGTGCCATGTGCAGGGGCCCGTGCTTCGGTGTTTGCTGCAACAGCTCCAGAGGCTCCTGCAGCCGCTGCAGGAACTCTGGGATACATCAACTGCAATGCCAAGCCTGTTTCTCCCAACAAGGCCGCTGGTGATGCCGCACTTGCCTCCTGGCTGTGGCAGTGGTCAAAGCAGCAGGTCAAACTGCCACAGCAGTGGGATCTGTCACCAGCCACAAACGGCAGGTAATGCCAGGCATGATGACAGCTTGACCATGGTTTATGACAGACCAAAGAGCAGCAGATTGTGTGAGAGGCTTGCAAACGCTGGCGTGCAATTTCATTGAGACGTACAGACAGGAATAGTAGGCTGCAGTGGATTGCATGAGTTAGTGAACTATGTGGCGTGTCATGTTCATCAGCTGCAACTCATTTGCAATCATTTGTTCAGCAAGTGGGGTTGTGAGCGCATGCCATGACAACTAAGATTCCTGGTCTCTGTGATCCTTTGACAGTGTAGGGTTGGGAAAACCGGCATAAGAGTGTGGTACCTCCTTGCTTTAATGGCGATGTCAGTAGCTCAAGCTGTGATGCAGATCTATTTGATTTGAACTTGGGTCCTGTTGTGCATGAACATTTGTGCCAGCTGCTGTTGATTGCTTCCGGCAAATGTCCTCTGCTGTGGCATGTTACTGAAGCCTTCAGTGATATTCATTGAGGCCGTTGCATTACTTGCATTCCAGATGGCAGTCACCTGCAACATAGAGTACTTCTACCACGTAGCTCCTGCACCAGCTAGCTTCATGCCGTTTCAGTGCTAATTGGTGAATAGACAATAAAGCAATTTCTCAGCACCGTTGCGGGGCACTTGAGCAACGGCCTTGCTATATAAGCGACCCGGTCGGACTAGTACTCAGTAGCATGGAGACCGTCTCCAGCAGTGACTGCTATCATAGCACGGTGCAATGGGCTGACCTTAAAGACTGGCTCAAAGTGATGGTGGACGTCATGACTGAACTCCTGCCCCTGGTGTCATTGGGATCATGTTGACTGGCCAAGGTTGTGGTCTGCAATACTGCTGGACAAATATCCATCACACATCAAACATCATGCACCTTGCCCAATTGGGACAGCTCGTCTACCAGCAGCTGAAAACTAACAATTAATTTGTGTCTCAGCAAAACTTCTGCGGCAGTGCCGCTTGCTGTTCCCCAGCCTCTAGCAGTAGCAGATCTGCAGACCCAGCAAGGTCTTCTTGTTATGTAAAAGAAAATGAACCATGCAGCAAGTTGAGATGCTATGGCAAATGCGCTTATGTAACTAACTGCTCAGGTAATGGCCCATTAGGTAACCTTAAGCTTCCTTCCTGCTTAGGTTAGTAAACCAAATGTGAGGGCTGGCCAGCCCATGGGCCACTAGGGGATCCACAGCCTGAACAAATATCTAGACTCTCAGAGTCTCGGAGACTCATCATACATTCAGGGAGCTCGTGCAGGAATCCAGGCAGTCCAAATCAATGTAAAAGATATAGAGCCAAGCAACAATGGATGAGCTGGCCACATGCGAGGGGGCCGCCATCCAGGGGTGATGTGCCATGCTGGTGCTGCTGAACCCGAGCCAGCGAGTCCTCACACATAAAAATGTGCAGCGTGGCTAGGTGACAGCTGTGCTGCACAATTGTCTACTTGACTGTGGCGGTCACCTAATAGGCAGCAGACTCGTCAACTTGCTGCATAGCTCAATATCTTATACACGGTACTTGTGGCAGCAGACAATTGCCACCCCTGTTCAGTAGCCTGCACATATCACCCTGCAAATACCAACCATTGACTCCTCTTCACTCATCAGCTATCTTCACCAGTTCAGTGTCAAAGATAAGCGTGGCTCCACCTGCATCCGCATCATCAGAAACAGGTGCTGTTGAGGTCAATCAAGCCCACTGGGGCGGCCAACACAAGCCACAGGATTCACATCGTGCCGACAAGCGTGGATGCCCATTCATCAGCAGTCTGAGCAACCCCTGCCGAAGCTGGGTAGCAATGACAACGCCAGTCCTTGAACATAGCTGCAGCCAACAGAAAATGCGCCACACAGGGATGATCCTAAATCGATACACACAACTGAACCCGCAACATTGCACCCACTTCTCAGGTGTCAATAACGGTGATTGGAGATGGTGTGCTGTTTCAAACGGCTGCAGCTCTTGTGACGCAGAGGCATGCCTGCTTCAGCTACTGCTCTCCGGTGATCACAACTGACCTGGGATTGTTGGCGGTGCTCCACTCTCACCGTAGCCCAGGTGCGGGGGGATCTTCAGCTTACGCTTCTCGCCAATGCTGCATGCATCAGCAGGACAAGCATCGCATGACCCGCGGCTTCAGCAGAGGCTTGGCAGAGAGTGTTGGCTGCCATCAGAAGAGTGTGTACGTCCAGTGCTTTGTGAGAGGAAGCTCCTTCCGCACTCCGCTGAGTCTGAGACTGTGAGGAGCTGCCACCCCCCAGGTGCAGCTAACAAGCAGAGCTACTCACCACATGCCACTGATGCCCTGGTCCCAGCCTTTGATGACACGGCCAGCGCCAAGCTCAAATGCAATTGGGTCATTGCGGTCCAGGCTGCTGTCAAACTTGGTCCCATCAGTGAGCTTGCCCTGCACAGGAGGGGCGCAAGCCAGCCCTTGGTGGTGCACTAATTAACTGCAAAGAGCTGGTAATCAACACACAACGACTGCAATGCTGACTGCAAAATGTCTATAGCCTGCTCAACAGCGGTCTTTGCTGCTGAATATCTGCTTGACAAGCCTCTTGTGTCATTGGACATCCCCCCCCATATGGCCAGTGTACAACCAGGAACAGGGAACGATCATTGAAGATGCCCACTGCCACCTTGGCACAGAGGTTGAGCTCATGACGTGAGTGCCCACCGTGTAATGAACATGAACTGTGTCCCCGGGCTTTGCTTTCCTGGAGCACTCCTTGGGTCTGAACTGCAAGCAGGAAACCAGGCATGTGTACCTGTTGGCAGGCACTGACACTTCAGACGGCAATGTAGTGACAGCGCCCCACCTTGACCCCTATCTGCAGTGATGTGACATCTTTTTCGACCTTGCCATGCGCTACAGTGGCTGCTAATAAGATAACCACTGCAGTTGCAACCAGTTCTTTCCTCATGGTGCGCGCAAGCAACAGACTGCCAGACAAGGATCCCTATTACAGTACCTTGATAGCACTGTAGAGAGCGCTAGCTGCAATGGTGCTTGCGCACGGTGTTACTACCAGACCTGATTTGATGATGTTTTCAACGGCCGTTTCAGCGATTGTCCGCCGTGACGGTGTTACACTCATGGCAAACCCGGGGGAGAGTCTCAACATGTCTCAATCACTGCAGAGCAACCGGTCAACGTTGTGATCGTGCCCATATACACGTCCTGCGATTGGTTGTTTACGTAGCATAACGACGCGATTCACAGGCTCGGCTCAGTTCTGCTGCCTGGATCGCCGGTCAGTTGTCTCACAGCACTGCCTCCAAGTGTTGCAGGGAGCGGTGGTGGTTTTGCAGTTACAACCATCAAGTTTTGCTCTACAAGCCTTTCACGACGTGCGCGCCAGATTCCGGCCCCGTCGTTTCCCATAAGCTGTCTGAGCTCCCCGCTTCCATTGTTTCAAAACGTATCAGGTTTTGGCTGCTTGTTCTGCTGCTAGGGTTCGTCAGCAAGCCACTCATATTTGCACATACGCCGGTCATGCAACAGCTCAGCAGTGCAGGCTTAGCTACCGCTGAGACAGTTTCGAAAATACTGCCGACACAAAATGTTACATCGGTTGAAGGACTGCTCAGAAGGCTGCTACCCGCGCATGCTGAAATTTTCTCACTTCATCTCGTGGAACACATCTCGGACGCTCGCGCTGAGTCAAAGCCCTTTTTCAGCGTCCAGGTCACTAATGGCAAAGTATGTATCTCTGGAACGTCTTGCGTTGAGCTGGCCTCTGGAGTCCACTGGTGAGCCAGGCAATGACTGTGCTGCATCAATTGGCCCAGTGTTGCGCCACGCAGAGCCAGCGAATGGATGCGCATGATGTAGACACCAATCACTAAAACTTTGTCTTTCCTGGCTGCAGGTTCCTCAAGTACTTTGCCCAGTGCAGCGTTTCCTGGGACGTGACGGGGGGTGTGCAAGTTGGATCTGCTGACCTCGCTCCAGAACGCCTGACAGTCTTGGCACAGAAGGGCACTGTCACTATCGAACGTGCGGTGCCGTTCAGCTTCTATCAGAATGTTGTAACTCTCAGCTACTCTATGGCTTTCTGGGAGTGGGACAGGTGAGTTTGCCCTGTCAGCACAAGGCTAAATCTGGACGAAGCCGATGCCAGCTTCTGTTGACAGTGGTGATTGACGCTGTTCTGCACCATGTGGCAAAGGGCTACCACTGTGTTTGTGCAATTCCCTCCCGCATCTGCAGCGCATGTATGTTTCCATCTATTCCTGGAAGGTTGCTATATGCGGGCCCGCAAAGGCTGAGGGCTGTGTATATTCTGCTGCAGGTGGGAAGCGGAGCTGGACTGGATGGCACTGCAGGGCATCAACCTACCGCTGATGCCTTTAGGCATGGAGGCCCTGCAGGTGGCAACCTTTACCTCCCTGGGTCTCAGTGAAAGTCAGCTGCAGGACTTCTTCCCAGGGCCAGCTTTCTTGGCTTGGGGTCGTATGGGCAATATTCAGGTCAGCAGATGAGATGAGAGTGCATCAACAGTGTGCATCACCTGGTGTCCTGCTCAAGGCCTCTGTGTGCCTGCAACAACTCTTTAGCAGGTCAAGTGCACACTTGCCACTGCCATGCTGCTTGCACTGCATGATGCTTCTTCAGGGATATGCTGGTCCCTTGCCAGCCGGCTACATGGACAAGCAGTTGAAGCTGGCACAGCGTGTGGTACAGCGCATGCGGGAGTTTGGGATGAACCCAGTCTACCCTGCCTTTGCTGGCTTTGTACCAGCGGCTCTGTCTGGGCTGTACCCGGAAGCAGCTGTGACACCAGCCAGCAACTGGTGCCACTTTCCCAGCGGATACTGCTGCCCTTACATGCTCGACCCCTCGGACACCTTGTTTGCTACCATAGGCAGCACCTATATAAGGTGAAAGGGCAGGCTGATCAAATATGGCAGTGACGGCTGCGTGCACTGCAGAGCATTGAGCTCATGTGCTGCTTAATGTGTGTGTGCGCGGGTCAGTAACACCCCAGCTTTCCATGCACAGAATGACCTGTACCCTTGAACACTATCTTTGTCAGCGGCTTTGCCAGCTTTGTCATATGATGTTTGGTATCATCATCTGCCTGTCGTTCTGTGTCGGCTGACATTCTTTGCTTGCCCTTGCTTCTACATTCCACAGGACGCTGCGTCAGCACCTCGGCTGGGATGCAGCATCCTACTACATAGCTGACAGCTTCAATGAAATGAAGCCCTCCAGTGACAGCCCAGAGTACCTGTCTGGGGTGTCTGCCAGTGTCTTTGCAGGCATGACCGCAGCAGACCCCAATGCCACTTGGATCATGCAGGCATGGCTCTTCTTCAGTGACAGCCGCTTCTGGCAGCCAGCTCAGATCAAGGTGAGTGTGGAGCCTTCTTGTGGGTTATAGCCCAAGTCCTGGCTATCGGAGGCGCTGGTAGGTCAATGCAAGTGTGCCGCTCAAATCTTCTAACCGCCCCTCAAGGCGGTCGCCAGTAGGGTTGTTTCTGTGCTCAGGGCAGTATGGTGTGTTCTGCATGTATCTGCACAGGCCCTTCTGTCTGGCGTCCCTCAGGGCCGGTTGGTGCTGTTGGACCTGTTTGCTGAGGAGCACCCTATCTGGACCCGCACAGCCGCATTGTATGGGCACCCATTCATCTGGTGTATGCTGCACAACTTTGGCGGCAACAGTGCAATGTATGGCGCTCTCCCTGCAGTTGCAGAAGGTGTATCATCTGCATTGCAGACAGCACCAGGCAATCTTGTAGGGATTGGCATGACACCAGAGGGTATTGAGCAGAACCCTGCAGTGTATGAGTTTATGGCAGGTGAGCTAGTTGCCACGATGAATTGGCTTTTGACCACAATATGCACAGATTACAAACCTCACTGCCCGGGAAGTTGTGCAGCCATGACCAAAGGTTGGCGGCTTGAAGCCATTGAATGCGTAGGGGGTTGCGGACTGGTTCTGCTGGCTGCAAGGACAATCTTTTATAATACCCATCACCTCACATTGGCTGCTGTGCTTCGCAGAAATGGCCTACAAGGGCCGGGCAGCAGCAGCTGCGGCATCAGGTGGTCTGCGCAGCTGGTTTTCAGAATACTCCTGCCGCCGATATGCTGCTGCGGGTGCCCTTCCAAGTCCTGTGGCAGTGGTCCTTGACAGGGCCTGGCAGCTGCTGGCGCACAGTGTCTACAGCTGCAAAGACAAGCTTCACAACACTGTGTGTGATATTCCCACCAGCCGTCCCGGCCTCTCCAGGAGTGAAATTATGGGCTGGGGCCTGGCACCACACCTGTGGTACAATGTGAATGATGTGCGGATGGCCTGGCAGCTGCTGCTGCAGGCTGTGGCTGCCGCCCCGCAGTTGATCACCAGCAGTGCCTTTGTGTATGATCTGTTGGATGTGAGCAGGGAGCTCTTAAGCAAAATAGGTGAGGAACACTACTGCTAAAGCTGTTGTGTAACTGTATATACTATCACCTGGCGTGTGCTGACTACAAGTTGTGCCATTGGGCCTTGTCGTTGTTGATGCTTGGAAGCCTTGTGACAGAGTCTACATCCTCTTAGTTGCCGTAATTGTCTGTGTTGTTGCTGCTATGCATCGCAGCTGGGAGGTTTTGGGCTGATGCTGTTGCAGCCTACCAGGCTGGTGACTTGCGTGGGCTGCGCAGCAGTGGCGGAGCACTCGTGGAGCTGTTGGCGGACATGGACTCGCTGCTGGCCAGCCACAAGGGCTTCTTGCTGGGACCTGCACTTGAGCGTGCCAGATTGTATGCTACTGGCAACAGTGCTGAGGCTGCAGTTGACAGTGCCCAGCAGCAGCAGCTAGCGGCATTCTATGAGTGGAATGTGCGCACGCAGCTTACAATCTGGGGCACGAGCAACACTGCTGGAGATAGTGAAGTCAGTGACTACGCCAGCAAAGAGTGGAGTGGTCTGATTGCCAGCTTCTACCTGCCTCGCTGGCGTGCCTGGCTCAGGCGGCTGGAGCAGGACCTGCTGTCGGGCCGGGCCTATGATGCAGCCGCTTGGCGCCTGGAGGTGCTGATGATGACCTACCGCTGGATAAGCACCGGCCACGCTGACGACAGCAGCACCAGCTCACTTGCCAGCGACAGAAGTGATGCAATGAATTTGGACAGCAATGAAATCCTGGCTGAGCAGCTGAGCAACTACACTGATGATGATGACAGTTGCTGTAGCAGTGAAGACAGCAGCTGCTGTAGTGTGTTTGCAGGAGCATCAGTGTCAGTGCAGGAAGTGGCGGTGCAGCCACAGGGGGACCCAGTGCAGTTGTCAAGCTATGCATATCAACGTTATGGCAGATTGCTGGCACCAGTGTTGGTTCCAGCCCCTGCAATGGCTGCTGCAGCGGCGGCGGCTGTCGTGGCTGGCGCTGCAGGTGCTGCTGTTGCTGCTGTTACCGCTGCTGGCACCAACACTGGACATGTGGCCCCTGTGGTAGAGGAGATTGTGGCATAGACATTTTGGTGAGTAACCATCCGGTAGTGAATTATCTGGCCACAATGCTACCAGGGGTGGCTCACTGCACACCCAGGGAAAGGTAATGGACACTGCTGCACCCAGGGAAAGGTAGTGGACACTGCTGTTACCATGCATGGTTGTGGTGGTAATATGGTTGGGCTGCGGACAAATGCAGAATGTGCTGGCTTGTCCAGTGATAACAGCATTGGGATCATTGTGTGATGGGTTATGGCTTGGTTGGTTGCCACAACTGCAGGGAAGGATTTGTGTACATTAAATATGCAGCATTATACCGTTACAAAACTGCAAGTCAACGGGGCGGCCTGCTGCTGTCCCATCTCTGTATTAGTGGCATGGCAGGTTTTCTCTGCTTACAATTCTTTCTGCTGCCATCGCTGACGAACACAGCTCTCATGTACATGGTCATCATGGATACCATTGTTGTAGCTGCAGTTTGTTTGGGTTGCTGGTGTCGGCGCCTGTAGCTGCAGCAACAGCCAGCAGTCTCCCTGGGCTGTTGTGTTGTTGAGGCCAGTCGGTTGGCTGACTGATTCAGCTGACATAGAATCATTGAATTCCAAAAATAGGCAAGGGCGCAAGATTGGTTGGTCTGCCTGACGTGTTTTGTTAGGTGATCATGCCAGGTTTCAACAAGCCCTGCGCAGCAGGCCACCATACTTCAGCTCTTCTGGGCATGCACAACATTATCATTACAGGGGAGGTGTTTGATCAATACTTTACTTTTGGGAGTACTCATCGCTTGAACAGGCGGTGAAGTGTGTGCCACTGAATCAAGCAATACTGCTTTCATTGGATAGGCCGCTTGAATCACCATAGGCATGGTGTATGGCCTGTAGGAACATCTATCATAATCCTGTTCATGTGTCGTATCATCAATGAGCATTGGTGTTGCTCTACAACTTTTTGCATGTACATAACGGCAGCAGCTGCCTCATGCTGCTGCTTTGTGATGCCGGCCCTATGTGGTGTCTTAGCAACACTGTGCTGCATCTATCAAAGCTTCAGGGGAAATTACTGTGGTGCCTAATGGCTCATTGCTAGTGCAACACCTGGCATTGCAATACAGTTCTGCTGATTGTAGATTGCAGCAGTGATCCGTGTTCTATGCATTCCACTCATGCACTCTGGGCACTGGCATGTGTGCTCTGTTACAGGTCTTGGTGTTTACTCATGTGGCTGCTGATGACTGCTGTCGTGTTCTTCCCAACTGATACAACCTCGCACCAAGCTGTCATCACAGGTGTGTAGAGTGTTGACTGCCAGTATTCCCTTCTGCGCCACAGGACTAACATGCACTTTGCAACCATACCTTAACAAGAACTGCGTCAATACTGCTGTCAATCAGCACGGTGCTTGGTTTGTGCTTTTTTGCCTTTTGTTCATTTACCGTACTTGTCCAGGGGAACTACTTACACCCATAGCATGCGGCTATTCTAGGTAGGTGTGGTTGTCAGAGATGATTACAGCAAAATATTGCCACCACCAGCTGTCAAACAGCTTGGCCTGGCTGTTTGCATTGGCTGTTTTGCACTCTATTTGAAGGACTATTTGCCCAAGTAAAAAGCATGTGATCAGCACATGCTTACTGTTGTTGTGATCAGCACATGCTTACTGCTGTTGTGATCCATTATCTATTCATGCATGACAGTGGCCGTATGCTATACACTGCCAGTCTGTTCATCAGGCTACCAGTGGTAAAAGAGCAGGACTCATAGTGCAACTGACATTCCACAAGACACAAGCGTGTTTGCAGGGCCGCTTTGAGAGCCTTGTTCACGAACTATCGTGCCATCTTGTGGTATATGCACTTAGGGGGGGGGGGAGACTATGGAAACAAGCACTTTTTGAACAGATTTGTTGGCTGACTAAGCTTCAACTAGTGTGAGCGATGTTGTGGACTTCACTCATGTTATAATAACAATAGTGTTAAGATTGTGTCGCTACAGCAGTGCTCAGTGAATACATTAACGATGATTGTCAGCCACGTGGCCGTGCACAGGGGGACACTATGGTGCAATGCATGATCATTAAGCTGGTATGGCATGCTTGGATAACACTGGGGTACCAGGTTATATATATCAGCTGAACCAGTTTCCTTATGAAGGCGTTTTACATGAGTACACTATTACATTAGCGCATGCAATGCATGATGTCCCTCTGCGCACTAGTTGATGATGGATGGTGTGTAAAAGAAAGAAATTGAGCCATGCAGCAAGTTGAAATGCTATGACAAATTTTCGCATTTAAATGCGCTGACATGCGTTGGGGGCGCCACCCTGGTATGTGCGCACAGCGACTGTTGTGATTGTACTGACCACAAGCCTGAGACATGCGTCTAAGGATTAATCCTAATAAAAATAATAATAATAATAATAATAATAATAATAATAATAATAATAATAATCATAATCAGTACGTTGCAGCCATAGCATTTACTGCCATCGGCCCCGCGCCTCAAATCTACCCAGTGAATTCAATCCACTGTCGGACAAGACGGAGTGCATGATTATCCGATCTCAATTGTGAAGGGGGAAACCACCCGAGAACCCCTCCCATACAATGCCGAGAGCCAAGGCCTCCGTAGAGTGACTAAGTACATTCTCAAGCCACTTTCGATCCACACCCCAGCAGAGTCGAGGATTTATCCGAATGTATGTTGGTTGGCTGAGCCACCATGCTTCATTCATCCCACGGGCCTTGTGGCGGGAAAGGGTGATTCTTTTCTTCATGAGGAGAAATTCGTCAATTCCTGAGAATTTGTACAGTCATTGTACAACACCACTCATGCCATAATTGCAGCAGTGTATAGGCTATGCTGGACAGCAGCACTATGATCCCAAGAGGTTCTGTACGAATATTGTCTAATCACCATTACTGATTGCAATCCCTGCCTTGCAGCAGGGAGCTTCCAGCATGCAACATATGTTGTAGATGCATCTGACAGAACGATGTAAGGCGTGTGTTCAGAATACAGTAAGAACGATGTATGCCTTGCAATTCAAACTAGGCATGAGGCCCAACAAGCACTCCCTGCCCTGAGGATCGTGAGAAAGAGTTATCTCCAGTTGGACCATGTACACTGTACTGTTGAATGGTTCCAAACTCTGAAATGTTAGACACCTAGATGATCTAGATGAAGATCTTCAGAAGCCTCCGGGCCATGGCCTGATCACTCAATAGCAACTTGCAACAGCAGTGCCTGATGATGCTCACACAGACTATGTGGCACAGGTCTGCGAAGCCCCCCCCCCCCCCTCATATTGCCTGATCACGACTACACATGCCCCATACCTGCACATTGCAATTGCTAGCAGGAATGATAGAATTCAGTGCCCAAAATGTGCTCAGCTTCACTTGACGAGCTGCACCGCAAATGCCCTGCACCACGCATTTTTGGGTTCATCCTGCTATGGCACATAATCTGCGTCTTCAAAGCACAATCTCAGGCTGAGCTGAGTGCCAGCAGTACTGAGACTCGGCGGGCCAGCAGTGCTGCGTCTGGGGTCCTATCATGCCTGGACTTCCATTTTGACTTCACCATCATCTGTCACACGCAGCTTGATCAGGCCTGCAGGCACAAACATAACACCACTCAGGAGATCTGTCGGGCCCCAGTTGGTTGCAGTTGCACTGCACCCTCAAAGCAACTGGTTGCAGCAATAGCATGCCATATGCACACTATGCAACAGCTACTGAATGACCTGCTGCTCTGAGCCTCCTCATCCTCCACCCCCTGCAAAATCTGCACCTACTAAAGAAGCTGTCCCTCCCAAGGTACAAGGGCACTTTGCAAGAACTGAATGACTGCATACAGTTGCCTTGCAAAGTGCATGCTGCTATGAACCTCACCGTCATCCTTTCCCTCCGTTGCAGGCTCCTCATCATCAGCAGAAGCTGCTGGTTCGGCTCCGGTCTCCTCGTCTTGTGCAGCCTCTGTGTTGCCATTGCTTGTAGCGTCAATGCTGTTGCCATTGGCGTCAGCCTTTGGCTTATCAGCGTCAACAGCTGGCTCCTGTGCAGCTGCACTCTCATCAACAGCTGGCTCCTCAGCAGTGTTGCCATTTGAGTCAGCCACGTCACCATGTTCATCTTCCAGCTGGGCCTCTGGCTCAGCTGGCGGCTCCTCAGGCACCTCAGCCTCAGCAGTGTCATCCTGTGAGGTATTGGAAGCACTTGCAGCTTCATTAAGCGTCTTAGCCAGACGACTTGCTGATGTGTTCAGGCACAAGAATGAGCTGTTTGATCCTGGCCACCAGCACAGTGATGCTCATGCTGCACAGAAGCCAGCACGAGGACAGACACAGAGTTCACACCTGGGCTGCCAGATTTCTGCAAACAAGCTTGCGCTGCCAGCCTGTGTTGAAGCCTTTTCACATCATGTAGAAGAGGTGGAGCCTATGCAGTTGCAAGGGCTGGCAGATGCTTTGTCATGGTTACCTCTTCTGTGGGTGGCTCCGCAGCTGCCTTGTCCCTCTTCTCCTCAAACTCCTTCTTCTTTGCCTCCAGCGCCTCAATGGCCTTGGGCACGTCATCATTGGTCTTGGGGGCCTCCACACCAAGGCTCATGAAGGTCTTCAGCGTCTCCAGTGGGAGCACCTGGGGCAGCTTCTGCAGGTGCAGCAATGATGGTAAAAGGTGAGACTGAATGTAGCCACCGCAACAGCCATTACTATATTACCACCACTGCAGGGATTTGAACATGACAGCAAACAATCAAGGAAATGCAACTCATGCATGCAAGGTTGCTGTACACAGAATATGAGACGCTGTTGATGCACTACACCTCCACGACTTATGTGGCATAGGCTTCCACATAACTGCTGGCCGTGAGCAGCCTAGCGACTCTAAGGGACGCCAAAAACACCTCTCACTTTGACAGTCTCAGCCGCCTTGTGTGCTTTCTCGGCCGCCTTGCGTGCCCCCTTCCCCTTCTTGCCTCCCATCCCTGTGAACAGGGCATCAGCATCACTGTCTCCCTTCTTGCCCAGCAGCTTCATGCCAGGTGCTGGTGCCTCCAGCTCCTTCTTCTCCTCAACAGCCGCCCTCTCAGCAATCACAAACTGACGCAGATAGCTCAGAACCTGCTCACAAGTGTAGACCTACAGCAGTGACACGCGGCAGCAATTGCATTCACCAATAGATGGTGTTGCACAGCTTCGTTGCTTATATGAGTTGTTCAACGTGACATGTGTGCTAGGGTAGAGCAGCATCCTGGAACCCTGATGCAGCTGTGTCCAGCTGCAATGCTGGCATGATGCAGCAGCCTACAGAACCCCAAGCAGGAGGCAGACAGCCCAAAACTGCATGCAGCTGGCCCTCTTGAGCAGGCCTACCTCCTGCTCAAATTTTGGAGACTTTGTTGGTCCATCCCTGGCCTTGCGATCTGCCTGGCGCTGCTCATACTCAGCCTTGCGCTGCTCCTGCCTGCAGGCACAGCAAGCAGGAGGATGCACTGCTCAAGTTCACAAGCAGAGGCCCAAAAAGCTGGGCAGGGGCTTGAAAGTGATAGTAATGCTCAGTGCCTGTCACACTGCATTGGAGATGGGTACTACTTCAACAATTGCGCTGCGAGAAGTTTGTTGACTTCTGCTGCACTGTGAGTGGAGGTAGCAGATAATCCCGGCAGTGGTCCTGCAAGCTCACCTCTTCTTCCGCTCCTGAGCAGCCCAGCCCTGGTAAGCTTTGTTCAGCTTCTTGAACTCCTCCCACTTGTCATTGAAGGCAGTGCGGATCTCGCGCTGCTTGTCCCGCAAAGCCTGGATGACCTCCCACATCTCCTTCTTCTCAAAGATCAACGCTGGGATGTCGCTGCGGGCCTCCGCCTGCTCAGCGCGAAGTGCATCAAGCTTTGCACTCTCCGCCTCACGTGCTGCCTTGACAGTATCAATCTGTAGGTTGAGGGCATTGATCTCCGCCCTGATGGCCTCACTAGCAGCCTTGACATCATCAATCTGGGCAGACACCTGAGACAGACGCTGAGCAGCAGGCCTGTCCTGACGCTCAGCACGTTCCTTGCGCTCGCGAGTGTTCTTCTCTTGAGCTGCTGACAGGCTCTCATGGGTGAGTTTGAACTCCAACTCCTGGATCAGAGCCTCAATGGCCTACAGCAGAGGTGATGATGCAGATACAGCGCTGCTTTGATACTCATCTTAGGAAGTACCGCCAACAAGACATTCTGATTAATTTGATGCATTCCATGATATCCCTGTGGAATGGCTTGGGCCATCAGCAAACAAGCATCAGAAAAACAATCCGCAGTCAGCAGCACCAGCTACACTCACCGCTGCCTGACAGAGCGCTCGCTGAAGATTGCGCTGACCCCACGCGCATAGTGTATTAAAATAACCCACCTGAAGGTTTGAGGGGCCGCGGATGGTGTCGCGGATGCC
Source organism: Coelastrella sp. MACC-549 (assembly GCA_018290735.1). Lineage (NCBI taxonomy): Eukaryota > Viridiplantae > Chlorophyta > Chlorophyceae > Sphaeropleales > Scenedesmaceae > Coelastrella > Coelastrella sp. MACC-549. The sequence continues at coordinate 85,598 of JABEVS010000049.1, forward strand.
ACGCTGCTCGGCAATGAGCTTGTCGCGCTCTGTCTTCTTGTCATCATTCTGACTCTGCAGGCGCTTCTTCTGAAGCTGTAGAACCATAAGAAACAAAGATATGTAAGCAACCACAATCATTTGGAGCAGCGTGAGATATAAAACAGAAGGCGGTTATCCGGTGGTACCCTTGCACGTCCACGTGCACAGCTGCTGCTCTGGTACGCAACAAGTAGAACACATACTGCTGATTCAATTCAGTGCAGACCCCCGGGTCAACACCACTCACCAGCAGGGCGTCAAACTCCCCCCTCAACTGCTGTATCCTGTCCCTGATGGCCTGCTGCTGGGGATTTGGAGCGCCCTTTCCCGTAGCCCTGGAGTCTAGGATCTCTTTGATCTCCTTCACACGGGCGCTGGCCTTGTCTATTTGCTCCTGCAACTTCTGAACTTGCAGGTTGCGTTCAGTGTCATCGGGCCTGACTGGCCTCTTGACCTTGCCCTTGACCTTGATCAGCAAGCTTTCATCGTAGTTGTCGTCAAACACTGGTGCTGCTCCTGCCTCAGCGGCCACAGGAACCTCAGCAGGGGCTGTAGCGACTTCTTCGGTTGCTGCCATCTTCACGCTCAAACGGGGCCTCAGCACTTAGGCTGGTAAGTGACTCTTGCAGCTCAAGCTTCTCCACAGATTGTCACAAGCGCAAGTGTGGGGAGGCAGTGGCCCTGCGTGGTACTTGATGTCGAGACTGTCTTTTTTCCCCGGGACTACGAGCGGGGTTGGGGTATAGTAGTTCACCTTCGTCAATCAGCCATCGTTCGACTGCTCATATAAATATATGCCCACCTGCACATCTGCACCCGCTTGGTACCTTGATGATGTCGGTTATCCTGCTTGCTGTGAACCATCAAGCTGACCTTGCCAAGGTCCCATCATTTTGCAGCTGTTCTGTCATCAGCGATGGTATCCCAGCCTCAAGGACCATCCATAGCACTACTGACCTTCAGCAAACGAGTCAGTCATGCTCACGCACTGTGGCTGAGTACTTGCTGAACAGATGGCCCTGTCTTGTAACTTGCAGGCCCTGTGACTTTTACTGGGCCAGTCTGGCATGCCAGCAGGCCCGGCGCCTGCTACAGAAGTGGCTTACCTTCAAGCACTCTGTCATGGTTTGCAGCTGGATGAGAGATGCTGCTTCAATGGTAAGCATGGCTGCACCTAAAGGTGCTCAGAAGCACTGCTGGCCGAACAGTGTCTGTTCTCTAGCACTTGGCTCAGTGGCCAACACCTTGCATGTGCAGTTGGCTGCCAAATGACACCCACGCAACATTAAATTAAAACATCTCTCTTGAGGTAAAGTAGCAAGGAATGCCTGCTGCAACGATCTGAGATTACCTGCACAGCCAATTACATGGCTTACATTAGAAACTTTCAGCACAACAACAGGATCGTCCCTCTGCTTCTTACCATGCACTCAGCAGTACATCTTCCGAAGCAGCACTAGGCGCCTCATTGACTTGATGTCAGGTCATGATGTACATCGTGCTGAGATGTTGTGTCATCATGACGTTAAGATCCCAACAGCGGTTCCTCTGTGGATGCCTCAACTGGCTCAGACAGGGCCTCATCCTCACAAAAGCAAGTCCGAGCGATCGTGTGTACACCATGTCTGTGGTTTTATCGGCTAGTGTTTATGGTGTAAAAATGCATCCCACCCTTCTCCCCTTTTCCCCCCCCCCCCCCCCCCCCCCCCCCCCCCCCCCCCCCCCCCCCCCCCCCCCCCCCCCCCCCCCCCCCCCCCCCCCCCCCCCCCCCCCCCCCCCCCCCCCCCCACCCCACCCCCCCCCCCCCCCCCACCCCCCCCCCCCC
>JABEVS010000049.1:87453-232578 GCA_018290735.1 Coelastrella sp. MACC-549
CGAAGGGAGTATGCCACGGCCACGCGAGCGGCTGTGCAAGCGCGGGTTGGTGCGTGGCATATGCTGTCATGATCTATATGGCATGCACGTCAGGCCCTAGCAGCGTGTAAGGTCACCACATGTTGGTCCTTGCCAGTATTGTAATCAGCATTGGACCTAGGATCGCCTTTGTCGACTTTTTTTTTTTTTTTTAAAAAAACCCCCCCCCCCCCCCCCCTCCCCCCCCCCCCCCCCGATGTGCAGTGAGCACCAGTGTGGCACCATCATCAGCCTCCCGCCTTCAACCACCTTCTGCCCACTGGACATGTGGTTCAGCCACCAAAACAATTCACCGCTGCTGCTGCCGCTAGCACTATTGCAAACAGCGAAGGCTTTGCTGCATGAGCTCAAGGGGGGATATCTGGCGTCTTCCTCTGTATGCAGCCGCTGCAGGTGGTACCTGTCCATAAGTTGGTCAGATCACGATTGTTCTGAAAGTTATTTGGGGGAGAGGGTTCCAGGCCTGGGGCTACCACCCAGCTCACCACCCACCCTTTCCAGGGCTGCAGGGCATACCAACCATCTGGCTGTCACGTTGCACTGGGGCAGGTCTTGTGGCATGTTTGGCACCGACACTGTTTGGCACCAACACTCTGCCGGAATGGCATTAGGGAGTGAGGTGTCAAACTCCATCCATTGCGGCAAAGCTGTTGCTTATGGCAACAGCAGTACACGGAATGACACCACCTGCTACATAAAGAGCGTACATAATACGTTCATGCCTGTGTATAATAATACCAATGTTTTCTGGTGGTGTTTCAAGCTGCTGGAGGGCTAGAAATATTACTTTCATCGTCGATCAGAAAATGCTGCAGACTCTCAGAGCAGGCTGCAACCATTGTGATTGCGTTACTTGAATTTGCAGGCTGCAACCATTGTAAATGCTTCACTTGAAGTGAATTCACCCACCCCTCTGGCAAGGGCCATCCTGACACAACTTTTGCTAGCAACGACAGTACTGTTTACCCAAAGATGTAGTCAAATCATTATTCACACACCATCTGTATACCTTCTTCCACATATGGGTGCACTGTCTGTGGTGTATGCTGTTATTGTAGATCTACTGCTGCTGCTACTGTCATATACTGGGCTGTGGATTTAAGAAAAAAGTATTTTTGTTGACAGGCTGTTGTTACTGCTGCACTGCATCAAGTCCGCAAGCCTATTGAATACTCCGCTTAGTTTTTTAGCACATTTGCTGCTGTCATAATCGAGTTATTGTTGCTGCAGTATGTGCGGCAGTGGTTGCTGCTGTTGTAGAAGCTGAGACTTGTGTTGTTGCTCAACAGGTGTCACCAGCAGCTGCTGTTGCTGCTGCCGCTGCTGAGCTGTCTGTGATGCATATTGTGTTGTCACACAGGCTATGTTATTATATGTTGATGCTGCCGCAATGCTGCTGCTGCTGTTGGAGCTACAGCCTGTCTGAGACTGTTGTTCCTGCAGTCAAAGTGCGGAACCTTATCTCACATTACCCACCAAAGCAACGGCCTTGGCGGCAGCACTGCAAAGAAGGTTAAGTGGTGTTGTTGGATGCTCAGTCACGTGCATGCTGACAGCCATCAACTCCAAATGTGCACTGTGACCGTTCCAAACACTCTGTGTGTGGTCTTGGCTGTTGCGCCGATATACGCACAGGATTCTGTGCGTACTAGCAACTGCTGCTTTTGAGCGCTCAATTGGACTATCTGTGCCTCAATGGAGATATCCAGGGGTAATAGAATCAGAACCCTTATACTTTTTACCCCTGGAACTACAGGCTGTGCCAAGTAAATGCATTTGCAGCTCCTGCAGTTGCTGGGACAGATTAAGACTGTATATCACATTATGATTATACTGCTACAATCCTTTATCGCTGTTAAATCAGTAGGTACACCATGGAAGCACTGCTGCGGACAAGCGTATAGTTCTATGAGAATGTAAGATAGTATCGCCACTGACATCTACTGAGCCATTGCCCAACGCTTCAGAGAATGACTCTCTCTGCATGATATATACCTTCAGCTCCTGGGACGATCCCGACTTCAACATTTGAAACTGTCAACGAAGCGACCAGTCAGATTCGGCTGCTCACCAGGTATCGGACAGATGCTATGCATCTGGTACAAATAATAAGCTTCTTAATCAACTGTTATTCAAGCACACTCAGTAAGGGTCTGAAATAGACTGAACATTCTGTACGTCGACTTTTCTTTCTTGTGTACAACGGTGGATACAGCAGGCAGGAACCAGCACACACATAATATTGCAAACTTCTAAGCGTTGTGCAGCCATCAGGGCCGCTATGGACCACGCGGAGGTAGGTCATGTACTCAAGGATCTTTATCAGCACGCTTGGACAGGTTGCAGTGCTTTGCGTTCCTGGAACAGAGTATCAGGGACATTAAATTCTTCAGAGGAATGATAAAATTGCCGTACTGCTCATGCACGCCCCCTGTTCTTCAACTGCTGCTCTGCAGAGCCCTTCAAGAGGCAATGACCGGGACAGATTACACGCTTTTTTCTCAGGGCCTGGACTAACACAAGCAGAATTGGTTGAGGTGTGTTGTCAGTTGCTGCGTGCCACCCGCTGCAGACCGTGTGGTGGCTGATGTTGGGGATACCTTCTTCTGCAGAGGATGGTGAATGGGGCCCTGGCGTGCGAAGAGGAGGTTGCCCAGCACAAGAAGAAAATCACAGAGCTTACAAGGGAGTTGGAGAGACTCAGGTCAGTATGGCTCATCCGCCATACAGCAGGGGTACACACTGCTTTGAGCTCTGTAATGTTCCAGCTCACGCACCTGCCCACATGCAGGAGGGAGATTGCTGTGGCTGGCCCCACCCTCGCAAGCGTTGCTCTGCCTGTACCTCTCCCACTGATGACCAGTGACCCTGTGGCTGCAATGGAGCACATGCGCAGCGTGAAGCTGGGGCAGCTGGAGGTCCAGATCGGCAAAGCACAGGCACAGCTACATGCCACACGGCAGCAGAATGCAGCAGCCAAGCAACAGCTGCAGCAGACGCAGCTGAGTTTGCAGCAAGTAGAGAGGCAGAAAGTGCAAGTGACAAGAGAGGTGTGCACCAGGGACTGCAGGCAGTGTTCATGAAGGAAGACTGCCATCTGCTGTTCACAGCCCACAGATTATTGAAGGTGTTTATGGCCTGCTCGTCTCAGCTCACACTCGCTAGGCTTATTCAGCATTGAGCAAGGCAACAGCATTGCCGAACCCGTGAATAGGCTTAATGGCCAAGCTGACAATGTGACAAGCAATGCTTGAATCATTGTGGGCGTTCGTCTCGTAGTCGGCATTGTGGTTTTGTTGGCATGCAGCAGCTCGCCAACACTACTGCCTTGTGTCTGCCTGTTGGTGTCTGACCCTCCTGCAGCTTCAAGCCAGGGAAGCAGAGTCAACAGAGCTTGCTGCCAGATTGTCAGCAGCGAAGCAGGTTGTTGATGACCTGACAGCACAACAGCAGCAGCTAGACAAGTCATTGGCAAACCTTACATCTGAGCTGGCACATGCTCAAGAGCAGTTGACAGATGCTGAACAGGGCCTCAACGAGCTGGAGGACAGCAGACAGCAGGTGGAACAAGATATGGCAACTGCCAAGGAACAGCAGCAGCTGCTGCTGGGTGAGAATGTCAAGCTGCAGAACAGCAAGCAACAGCTGGAACAGCAGCTCCTGGAGCTGCAAAAGAATAAGGGTGCAGTTGTGTCAGAACTCGGGGCACTGGAGTGCAGTGTGGCTGAACTTACAAGCCGCAAAGCAGAAGTGGTAGGCATCCTGCAGAAGATGTTGAAAGAGCAGCAATCAGCTGAAGACAGGCTTGAAGCTCTGCTGGAGCAGCACCAGGTCATGCTGGAGGACCTCAGACAAGCCACTGACAACAAGGTGAAGGTGCAGGATGAGGCAGCAGCAGCAGAACTGCAGATGCAGGACACAAGGAGTCAACTGCACGTGTTGCAGGAACAGCTTCAAGAGCAGCGGGTTGTCAACGCAGCGGCACAACAGCAACTCACCAGCCTCCATGCACAGCTGGATGTGGCCAACAAGGCCATTCATGAGCGGCAACCACAGGCCGATCCTGTTACAGTGAAACCAGAGCCAGGCAGCATTGAACAGCGACGGGTGTCACAGCTTGCGGAGGCAGCAGTCACAGTTGCTGAGGTTCATGCTACTGATGTGGCATCTGCTGCTGTAGCACAGCAAGCCTTGAAGGAGCAGCTCACTGCTGCTATGGAGACCAGCGAGCAAAACAGGCAGCACATGCAGCAGGTTGAGTCTCAGCTGATTGCAGCACCACCACCACCAGGAGCAACACCAGCAGCACCAGCAGAAGACATCAGGCTGCACGAGCTTCAGACTTCAGATGCTGCTCTTGTTGCTGCTGCAGCGGCTGCTGAGGCTGTTGCTGCTGATACGCTGGGAGTGCCCCATGGAGGCTGGATTGCTAACCCCACGTTTCATGTGCCTGAAGATGCTGGCAGTGATGATGGCGGCACTGAACCATTCACAAGCCCTGCTGCTGTTGGTGGTGATGATGATGATGATCAGGAGGAGGAGGAGGAGGAGCAGGAGGATAATACTGCCATGTGCCTGCACCCTGCCTGTGCCAGTCCAACGCCAGCAGATGTAGTGGCAGCAGCAGCACAGGAACTGCCTATTATAGCCGAGCATGAGCCTGCAATGCATGAGGCTTCATTACCAGCAACATCAGGAAAGGTTGCTGCACATGGCGCAAGGCGCAGCAGCAGTGCAGGGCCCTCCGGCAGTCAAGGTGCAGCAGCAGGAGACGATGGCGCTGACAGTGATGCAGGGCGCAGATCAGTCCGAAAGCGCCGTTCCACTCTGGCCCCAGCAGTATCACAGGATGTCAGCGAGAGAACACCAGCAGCTGGCCCAGGCAAGCGAGCCCGCGGCTCTACTGCTTCATATGGCACAGAAGGGCTGGCTGCTCCTCCTGCTGCTGCTGCCAGTGCCCGCAGAGTGACCCGCAGTGCATCTCGCACAGAGAGTGGAGCCACCTCGCTGGTAACTGACACAGGCAGTGTGACAACAGGCGGAAGGTCTGCTCGAAAGCGTGATGGAGCAGCAGTCAAGGTGAGTGTTTAGGGCAGCTGGCTGCATGTCTTTTGGCCCAATGGTTGGTCCTGGCTGCTGGACACCCCGTTCACTCACCTGCATAGCAAGGTTACATAAGAGGAGATCTACTACACACATGCACACATCTGACATTGCTGTGGGTGTTAGGTGTCCTTGTGCACCCTGCTTGTTTGCAGTGTGCTGAGCCACACAAGCATTATCCAACCAGCTGTATCGTCAGGGTTTGTTGCCTGTAATGCAGACTGCTACTGCCCTGGATCCCATTGATGAAGAGGTGCAGTCAGCAGCAGTCACAGGCACAGCAGAGGCAAGCAAGAAGCCAGCTGCAACAGCAGCCAAGCCAAAGCAGCAGCCAAAATGGCATTGAGGTCAACAGTGAGGAAGCATAACGGTGTGGTATTGGTTGCACAGGACCTGTCACGGCTGCCTTCAAGATGCATAGAGAGAGAGAGGGTTGTGCATATCAAAAACAGCTGACACGGCTGAGCAGGTGGGTTGAATGCTCGCTGCGGCAACTTAGTGTGCTCCAGATTAGGTTGCAGGACTATGTACAGCTTGTGTAGGTTGCTGACGACTGATGGGGATCTAACCAATTGCATACTAGCAGGTTCCAGGTAGCTTGAGCTTGGAATCAGATGGTTGAGGAATCCCACAGCCAATTGTTGTGTTTACGGTTAGCATGCATAGCGGTTTGCATGCATCAGACAGCTGCCGGCTCTTATGTACTGCCATGATCCTATGGTGGGCAAGGCAAACCTTGGAACTGCCAATGGAGGTGCTTCATAACACGTATGTCTGATAACTCCTTCGGCTGCTGTTACCATTCTAGGATGCTAAGATCTTAGCATTTGATTGGTAAAGTCACATACATGGATACTACATATACTACTGTATAGCAACTGAGTTACACTGGTTGTACAGCTCATGGTATGGCTAGTGGTACAAGCCGCTCTTATACTCATCCATCATAGCTTCCTCCCATCATCGTGGTTGTTGATGGCGCCGGTGCTGGTGCTGGTGAGTGAGCGCGATGATTAGTCAGCAATTCAGGAAGGGGTGGCAGATGCGCACCTGCATGCCAACCAAGTAAGCAGCGCCATAAGAGCGCCCGCATTATAGACAAAGCAACAGGGGCAGCCACTCGACCGCTAGGGGCCCTGCTTGAGATGATAGAGTAGTTAGTAGTTCCAACTTTGCCAGTACAAACCTAGCCACGACTGTCATGAAGCACGCTCTGTGGAGGTGGCTGACAACCAGCTCCGGCATGCCCGGTGATGTTACTGATACACAGCAGCCAAACGCCCTGGCGTTCTGTTCCGGCCGAAGCTTCAGCAGCTGTAAGCATGGCCACACCGGGCACTCGTAAACGCGCTTTGGAGCAGGCCAGCGTTCATGACTGCCCTGTTGTCAACGAAAATGGTAGTATGGCGCGTGTCAAGGCCTTCTCGTCCTTGGATACCATCCGATCAGCGACTCAGCACCTGGCAGCAGCTGACCCCAGGCTTCAGGACCTGATCACCTCCTTCGGCCCACCAGAGCGACTTTTAACCAAGACAAGCAGCTGCTTTAGGTCTTTAGCAAAGTCCATCTTGTATCAACAGCTTGCAGGGACTGCAGCGGCAGCGATCTACAGCAGATTCCTGGCAGTTTGTGGGGTACGAGTCTTGCTGTTGTTCATCAGCGTGCATGGTGGCTGGGCCCTATGCAAGCATGGTTGCAACTGATTCAGCATAGTACGCGATGCTTTTTGTAGTCCTCAAAACGCTGCATTATTGCACCATGAGGGGGCAGATGCTGATCTGCGGCTGCGGCAGCCTGCACTGAGGTTTTCACTGCTGCTGCTGGCCTTCACATGCTGCCTGCTCCCCCCATGTTTGATGCATCAGTTGCTGTTGATTGTCCCACATGTGACTCCAGGTTCCTGATGAGAGCCAGCTGACTCCTGCTGCTGTGCTGTTAGCCTCGCCTGCTGCCCTGCGGGCCTGTGGCCTCTCTGAACGGAAAGCTAGCTACCTGCAGGATCTGGCAGCACACTTTGAAGATGGCAGACTGTCGGACGAGCTACTTACAAGTAAGATATGTCGTCCTGTTGTCGTTTTTGTTGTCGAATGGCAAATAAGCACCTGGGTGTGCTGTACAGGCCCCTACCTGCTCAAAGCTGTTGACACTGCTGGCACACAAGCTGTAGAGCTTCCCAACAATGGCTCTGGCAACCTGCAGGCCTGGTATGCAAGCCTTTGGAGAGCAGAACGCTGCCGGTTGAGCCTGTGTGGTGTGTAGTTGACTGCTGCATGTTGTGTGCTGTTGTAAGGTGACGCTCTTCTGACTGAGGTCCACATCACAGTGCTCTGCTGTATGTGCCCTGGCCATCCACAGGTTGTTCTGATGAAGCCCTCCTGTCAACATTGACCGCTGTTCGTGGTGTGGGTCCCTGGACTGTCGACATGTTCAGCATGTTCCACTTGGGCCGGCCGGACGTGCTGCCTGTGGGGGACCTGGGGGTCAGGAAGGTAAGAGAGGCGTGGCAACGCACACCCCTTCGCCTGCTGATGCAGCACCACAGATGCATTGGGTGAAGGTGCAGTCAAATGGGGTTTCTGCAGCATTGTCGAGTTGTTTGTTTCTTTGCTGCCATCTGACCTGCTGCAGCCATGCAATCGTCCTGCGCTGACACCTCATTGTCTCAGACATATCAGCAGCTTGAGTCACCCCACCATTCACACACGTTCAGGTGCGAATGAAGCATGGCCGGTTGGCTTTGCAAACAGTATTTTGTGGCAATTTTTCTCAGCATGCTGCTTTTGCTGACTTTGCTGTATGTGCTGCTGCAGGGTCTGGCTCACATCTGTGGCTTGTCACACCTGCCCAGCCCGGCAGAGATGGAGCAGCTGACGGCGTCCTGGCGGCCCTTCAGGTCTCTGGGCTGTTACTACATGTGGAGGATACCGCTGCCCAACAGCAGGCCAGCAGCAGCAGGGGCAAAGGGCAAAGGCAAAAATGGCAGAGCTAGCAAGAAGGCACAGTCTGTACGTGTGAAGGTCCCAGCAGCATCTGTTGCCAGCCCGTTGGGCGCAACCGTGGCTGCGGTAGCAGATGTTGGTGTGAACCCCATGTCACCCGTGTTGGCAACAGGGGGAGTGGGAGGGGTCAGTGTTGTGGCAACTGCTGTTGGAGCTGGCAATAGAGCAGGTGTTGTAGCACCTGAAGCCACTGCTGCTGCTGCTGACAATGCCCAGGCAGAGCAGCAGGGTCTGCTCCAGCCAGTGACACCTGCCAAGCAAGAGGCAGCAGGGTTGACCTCAGTAGCAGCTGGTCCACACTGTGAAGCCACACCCAACACACTCGTGTACCAGCAGCTGGCGGGTGCCAGTGTTGCAGCAGCACCTGGAGGAGACCCAACTGGCAACGCACCTGCACCACATGTTAGGGTCATGACTCGCCGGCGCTTGAAGTGGAGTGCACAATAACTTGATACTGTTGATCATTCATGAATAGCGGCATGTGCCAGTAGCACTCATATGGGTATGTCATTTTGGGTGTGCACACTTGTGTCATGATGATAACTAGTAGTACACCCGCAACAGTGTGCACTACAGATCTATGCAGGCTGCGCCTGCAGTGTGCGTGGCAGGCTCTGAGAACTCTACAAGTGCTTTGTCATGTGCCAGACAGGCCTCTCGGGCTTCATATTGTTGTAACACAACGTCTGGATGGTGCAGTAAACCTCGACTACTACAGCAACGTTGCTGCTGCAGCAGCTCTAGCACTAGCAGCAGCCTGCTGCCAGTGGTCGCACCAGTGACTTGGCCATGCTTCAGTAGCACTGGTTGGACATCAGACAACTCAGTTGGCATCTAGGCGCCCACTGTTGAACATCAACCGTGCCCAGTTCCCGGCCAGGTACATTATTGTAACCCCGCAAACTGGGGCGCCACCACCAGGTGACCCGTCAGCTACTTTTGACACCGTACAATCTTCAGTGTTAGTAGTGCCAGTCTCAGCCAGCGCGGCACTGGCAGTGAACTTCAATGTGGTGGGCACTGTGGCCGGTGCGGTAGTAAGATTGGGGCACCAGGTCCGTGTGGTGGACGGCGCCCCAGGGCGAACATCGCCGAGATCCGATCTGGGATTCCGAACGTCCGACCGACCACGGACCATCCGTCAATATTCGGAACACGAATGTTGATCCCTGGTTGATGCTGAGCTCTGGCTTACAAAGCATACGTCACCTACATGAAATCCACCTCCAAATCGTTCCATGTAGGAAGGAAGGAAGGAAGTTACCCTTTCCGGCCGCAAGGCCCTTGGGATAATGTACTTGGTGGCTCAGCCACACTGGCACACCAAGATTTGACCACCCTCAGGGGAGAAACTGCCTTCAAGGCACACTAATCCACTCAGTGGGGGTGCTCAAGTGACTCAATCACAAGACACATTACCCGCTGTAAATCGTTCCATGTAGGCACAACTGCCTACGCCATGGCGCCGGAAGTGTTACACTGCAACCGGGAATGACGGCGTCCGACAGGGCTAGCCTGTCATCTGAGCGCTCAGATGATAGGATCAGCACAAACAGAGCCTTATTGTAAATGATGAGCAGGTGACAGCTGTCAACAATGTCGTAGTGACATCTGGATACCAGTGTTCGAACAAATTTGACGAAATAATTTGACGCATGATTATCATCACGTATGATGCGAGGTCAGGCGTTCAACGTCAAAGATAGACGCGATCTGCAGCAGCATCGTCTCAGCCTACACCCGCTAGATGCCTGTCAACTACAACGCTTCATGAAGCCTGTTGCCTTTGAATCTTGTGTTGCCTGCTGCCTTTCCCTTGTGCTGATGCTGCTGGCCATTTCTCCCCTTCTGTTGCTGCTGCTGGCCGGCGCCGCTATTCCCCTTCTTCCCTCCCCCTTTGCCAACTCCTCCAGCCCCTGACCCAGCTGCCTGGCCCTGCAGCTGCATGCCACCAGCAACAGTAACCACTGCACGCCCCTTGGCTGCTGAGCTGCTGTTGTACTGCTCAACATGTTTACTGTGCCTGAGTGGTTCGATGACAACTCCAGCATCCTTCAGCACAGCTGGGCGAGTGAGATTTCTGAATGCTGCATCAGGGTTGTACTGCCTGCCTAGTGGCTGCCTGATGGCAGTCTCATAGACATCCTTGTCCTTGAAGGGGAATGGCAGACTGGCTGCAAGATACTTGGCAGACTTCTTGTCCCACTTCTCACTGATGACAACAGCCTTCATCTGGGCGTCCTTTCTAGCAGCGGCAGCAGCAGCCCGCTGAGCAGCGGCTTTGGCCTTGGCTGCGGTCATCCACGTTGGCTCTCGCTGCTGCGTCTGCCAGGTGCCCCAGCCTGGCAGCTGGCCCTCAACCTGATCTGACGGCAGCTCCCCTGCCACCTCAGCAGCCTTGTCAGCAGCAAAGTCAGCCTCCACATCATCACCAGCAAACGCTGCTGCCAAAAGCTGTCGCTGCAGGTCACCCTCCCCAGAGAGCAGCTGCATGGCATCCACAGCAGCTGCTGCTGCTGGCAGTGGTACTGCTCCGCCACGCCTGCTGCCATTCTGCTGCTGAGGGCGGTGTGCTTCTGCTGGCTGCCCGTCATCACTGTCATCACTGCAAGGGGCTGCCTGGTCGTGCTGCTGCCGTTGCAACAGGGATTGCACCTGTGCAGCCCTGCCCTCTTGCTGCTGCTGCTGCTGTCTCTTGGTATTCTGTTTTATAGGGTGATGTTGATTGGCTTTGCTGTCCCTGTAGTACCCCAGGCCCTGCCTGTCCCGCTTGAACACATACCCATCCCTCACCCCCTGCCAGGTCTGAGATGGGACAAAAGCAGGGGGCTGGGATGTGCTGGGCACATCATCAACCTGCTGCTGCTGCTGCTTGCGCTTGTGCTGGTGCCCAACAAACAAATCAGCATGTGTGCCATTGGCAGCTGCTGCACCAGAAGCTGCCGTGACTGCCGCAGCAGCACTCCCAGCAGCAGCAGCAGCAGCAGTGCCACTAGGTGTCTGGCCTGGCAGCTCTATCTCAACTGTCCCAAGAACAGCAGCATGCTGTTGCTGTGTTTGCAGCTGCTTCTGGTGCTTGCTGCTGTCCAGACCTGCTTGCTGCTTTGATTTGGAAGCTGCTGCCTTGACGTTGTCATTGCTGCCACCCGCTGCTGCTGCTGCTGCCGCCGGCCCTGTGTCACCCGCTATGTGTCTTGTCAGTCGCTCCGCCTTTGCGTCCACATCCTCTTCACTGTCTGAGCCACTCATTGCCTCCAGTGCAGCAACAGCAGCAGCACGAGCAGCAGCAGCAGCACCAGCAGGCCCTCCAAACATCATCCTCCCAGCAGCACCGCCTCCACTGCTGCCACCTGCTGCTGCTGCTGCTGCTGCGACGAAGTCATCACCAGCAGTACCACCACCTCCTGCTGCTGCTGCTGGGCCCCCACCCTCCATGTCTGCCAGCAGCGCTGCTGCCTCTTGTGCTGCTGCTGCCCGCTGCTTCTCCAGGGCCCTTACCATGAACGGCAGCGCAAACAGACCCTTCTTCTTGCTGCTGCTGCCATCATCACCAGGCAGAGCACCATCTGCTGCTGCTGCAGGGTCAGCCAGGCCCTTGAGAATGGCCAGGGCCTCTTTCCTGTTGCGTTGAGACATGAGCCTGCCGCTGCTGGCTGCTGCTGCTGCTTCATTGTCCTCTGGCTCACTAGCAGATGTGCTACACATCACCACACACCAGCAGCAGCAGCAGCAGCAGCACCAGGCGCCCAAGTTGAAGCAGAAAACAAGAAGAAGATGTTGCAAGTGGACCAGAAGGAACCCCAGAACTGAGTCACACCCGACCATTGCCCAACATCCCCCACTCCCCATCACACACGCCAACACCACAAGCATCAACACATGTAGCGCTGGTCTGCTGTTCCCGCCCCCCAGCTCCCTTGGCCTGACACACCATCCCCTCCCGCTTCCCCCTTTCAACCCATCACCCCTCCCACCCCCAACACACGAACACACACACACCTGTTGTCCCCGTCATCTCCAGCTCCCTCACTGCTGCTTCCCCCCTCCCCCCGCCTGCCCTCCATCTTCCTGCGCAGCTGCTGCCCAAGGGCCAGCTGGGAGGCCAGCGCCTCCCGCGTGGACACGTCCAGCACAGCAGCTCCCCGCTTCAGGGCTCGACGGGCCCACTTGCTGCTGTTCTTGTGCTTCAGGGTCAAGCGCTCCTGCAGCAGCAGCAAGTGCACGGCAGCAGCAGCAGCAGTGACAGTGACCGGGGTGCTGGTCAGTGCCGGGGACCGGCTGCGGCGGCAAACACCACCATGAGTCGCTTGATGCTGCTGCTGCTGTTTATGTGCAGCATATGTTGAATATGAAGGAGCAGCATGTCAATCTCAACTGTTGTCATCAGAAATGTAACCGAAAAAAACCCCACTTTTGCAGCATTGCAATGCACCACTTGCACAGCTGTCTGAGGTCTTGTTTCACCTTGGCTCGTTCAAACTCTGCCTCCTCTGCTGCTGCCTTGGCCTCTGCTTCCTCATCTCCTGCTGCTGCTGCTGCCCGCGCTGCTGCCCTCTTGGCGGCTCTGTTGGCGCGCCGGTGGTGCTCTTTGCTCTTAATCTTTGACAGGCGTTTCGCCTTGAGCTCGGCATAAAACATCAAGTGGCGCATCTTTGCCAGCCGGTCAGCACGAGACTTCGCCTCCTCAGCAGAATAGGCCTGCAGGGATGTGGTCAAGTGAGTGGTGTGTTGGGGGAGGAGGGTGTTACTGATGCACATCAGCAGCACAGAAGACGGTCATGCCAGCAGCAGGAGTGATTTCACAGACAAAGCAGCAACCTCAAGCTGTAGCAGCTGCCAACATGGGCTGCTGCACACTGTTATTCACAGCCCAGCTCCCACAGAGCTTGGGCCTGAGCGAGCATCAACCTCGAGCAACATAACTTGGTGAGCACGAGAGCTGCTGGCTGATGAAGTCTGGGTTCCTGCACCAGAGTACCCCTCGAGCAAGACGGGCAGCAGCACACCAGTCCCAGACCAAAACCAACCGCATCCATGACGTGTGTGCATGTCAGGTGAGCCGCAATGTGCATGTACCACCTTCCCCCACCCCTCACCTTCTCTGCCAGTGCCTGCTCCGCCTCTGCCATTGCTGCTGCTGCCGCGCTGCCTGCTGCCCCCAGCAGTGCCGCCACCTGAGCCTCCAGGCCGTCAGGGTCAGACGTGTCGGGGGTGAAGCCATCAACCAGGGCAGACGTGCTGGCAGCAGCAGCAGACACCTCGTGGCGGGCTGAGGTGAAGCGGAGTGTGGGCGCCTCGCGGTTGGCCTGACAGAGCAAACAACAGCAGACAGACAGGCAGACAGCAGCAGACTTCTTTTCTTGGACTGATAAAAGCTAGAACAGGACGCTTGAGGAGTGAGTAATGAGAACAAGCATCCTTTGCAGGTAGGTGGCACAATGAACCAGGCAGCCTCACAGGACTTCCGAGGAGAACAGCAAATGCTCCTGCGAGCACCTTGTGAAAGGGCCAACTGCTGCTGATGGTTGACAGATGATGGTGCCGACAGCTGCCTCTACACCTTGACTGCAGTGCACCCCACCATGACACTGCTTGCTGGGCTGATCAAGGAGGCACCTGCCAGAGCAGCGTTACATGGCCAGTCTATGTCTACCCCAGTACGTGCACACCTTGACAATTGGCTGCCACTTCGTGACCTGCTGGCTTGTGTCATCATACCCGGCCTTCCTATCCAGCCTGTCAGCCACCGTGCGCGGCAGGGGGGCAGTTACGGGAGCAGCGCTCTTGTCGAGCTTCTCCAACAGCTTGCGGGCGCCACCCAGTCCTGCTGCTGCTGCACTGCCTCCAGCAGCAGCAGACAGACCACCCAGCAGGTCTGACAGACGCAGCTCACCAGCTGGCCACAGGCACACACAGACAACCAGACAGACAGACAGTCAGTGGAAAGGAGGCAGCAGCAGCAGCAGCAGCAGGCATGTTTGCAGTTGATGATGACTTGAATCGCCCCCCCTCTCCCCCGGGCACCTGACTGGGAGATGATGTTCACAGCTCATGGCCACACTGTTGAAGATGATGTTCACAACCCAAGGAGTGCTGTGGGCAGCAGCGGCTGTTGTCCCAGCAGAAGTGACTGGGACACCCAGGGAGTGATGTACTACTTGATGATACAGAAGCCATGGCAGTTTCACGAGCTGGCAGACATTGTCAGCAAGGCCCCTCCCCTGTGCTGCCAGCTGCTGTCAGCACTCACCACCTGCTGCATGAGCTTCACTTTCTGGGTAAGCTTCTGCAACTACAGCTGCATTGCGCGCAGCGGCACCCACACCACGCCCACGCCCACGCCCACCAGCACCACCACCAGCACCACCAGCAGCAAGTGTTGTGGTTGGATGCAGCTCCTTTCCAAGTGCTGCCGCCAGCATGGCCCTGTCAGGAGGTGTGGCAGCACAACACAGGAGCAGCACATGTGCATTAGGTGATGTGAACTTCTGACTGTTGATCCAACAAGCTTCACGAAACCATTGACCCGCATCAGGCGCTGATGCAAGAATGCACTGCTATTCAAGGCCACCAACATCGGCTGTGCAGAACACTTGGCACGAGAGATCAGACTACATTAAGCTTGACAGCCAGGTGTGACTTCCAAGCACGCCCTGCTGTTGAGCTGCCCGCTGCTGGCCTCCACAACTGGAGCAGGCACAGCACCTTCAGGTGCCGTCTGTGCTCTGACTGTTGATTTTGCTGTAGATTTCAGTGCTGGTGGTCGAGCTGTCAGCACAATGTTTGGGTGTTGACTACGGGAACCAGCAGCACTGCAACCACATCGCCACGTCTCCTGCATCACCTGTGCCGCTCATCATCATCTGCATCATCATCCTGTACTTCATCATCATCACTGCCACTCTCCTCATACTCATCACTGCTGTCGCCGCTGTGCCCACTCCCCTGTGAGCCCTCTGCTCCAGCAGCATAACTGTCAACACCTGCAACCCCATCGGCCGGGTCCAGCGACTGCTGCTGGCCCTCCTCCTTGCTGTTGTATGCATCATCATCATTGTCTTCGTCCTCCCCCACTTCATACACCACATCCTCCTGACATGCGCAGATTGCGGTGGAGGTAAAGAAACATGAAGTCGGAATTATTGAGTTCACAGGTGCGCAGTGGCCTTGTTACCACCTGCAGCAATGTTGTAGCCGCCCCAAGCCTGGCAAAGGTATCAACAGAACAAGCGCCATTGGTGCGTCATCTCTCGCAGCAATAGACAATCTGTGTCAAGGGTCGTTTGCACTGCATGCGGCTGTGGACGTGTCTGCTGCCTACCCACTGCTGCTGCTGACCACCACCACCTCTGCTGCTGCTGGATTCACCTCATCCTCGTCTTGCTCCTCCTCGGAAGTGCTGTCCAAATCCGCAAATTCTCCTCTTTGGCGCTTATTGTGCTGGTTGTGTCTCTGCCCCTGTTCCTCATCCTCATCAAACCAGCCAGCATACTTCTTTTTGTCCTCCTCTGTAAAAGCCAAATCCTCGTCTATCTCCTCATCCTCAAAGTCAGAAGGCAATTCATACTCGTAGTTTTCAACTTTCTGCGTGCACAAATGTTGCCATTAGCACCTGAAACACCTCAGTAGCAGGGCGCCACAGTCGCCATTGCTGCACACTCACATCATAGCGTTCTGCATGCTTCTCTTCATCTGGGTCAGAATCACTAGCTTCATATACATCATTTGACCTCTTCTGTTTCTTTGCAGACTTGCTGAGGTACCGGCTTTTGCCTGGCGCCCCAGGCTGCGACTTGCGCTTTTTGGCGTTCGTTCTCGCCATCGATAAAGCTCAAAGCAGCCGGCAGCAGACATTAGCAAGAGCACGATGCCTTGCCGACGTCCAGCAGCGTTCACACACTGATATGTCATGCGGGAGTTGACAAGCAAGTGTGACATTACGCCTGGGCACTGCTGCTTACAGGCGACGCCCGGGGACTACAGCATGCATCACAGCCCTGATCGCGCCTTTATTGCCAGCATGGGGGCATGGCAATTGTCTTAGGGCTCCGAGATCGCGTTGAAGGCAGTACAGTATTGGCGATGTGGCATCCAATGCTACTGATGGCACCAGCGGTAGGAGCAGAGGTATAGTGCGACGTTGACAGAGCAATCATTCGGGATGCAATAATACAAGGTGACCTGTGCAGCATCAACTGAGAGTACCGGAGTGGCAGGACTCTGCTAAAGTCATACCCAGCAACGCAACACTGACACAGAATGATTCTTATAGACCAACACTGGGTAGCAGCAGCATATGCATTGCAGCTATCCATGCAACCAACCATTGCTCACTACCTTGCTTTATGTGCTTATCAATCGATGCTGCCCTGGTGTCATACCAGTAACACTGCCCAGCACAGCCCAGGCAGGCACACAGGGTGGCGCCCCCAACGCATGTCAGCACATTTGCCATGGCACTTCAACTTGCTGCATGGCTAAATTTCTTTTACATTGCAGACCTACAGTCAGTCCTGAACATGCTTGATCACCTGCGCGAACCTGACCTCTCCTTAAAGTCTCTGCAGATGATGCTTCACAGATTGAAAATTGCACACAGTCTTGCTCAACTTGACTGGATTCTTCCGCGACATAATAAGCTCATTGCTGCTAGCATCATGATAACAACGTCCTGTCTGTCGGTTGATCATTTTGTTGCCAGCATCACTCGCCAGGTGGCGGCGCCCCCTGGCCGGCAGCCTGACCTGCTGCCCACAACCTTGCAAACCGCTTCGCTGCGCCCTGCCGTGCCACGCCGTCATGCTCTGCTGAGACGATGCTGCATATGAGAGGTGACAGCAGGCCCAGGAGTCCCTCCCATGCTGAGGCCAGCAGCCGCCGGGGTATGAGGCCAGCTGTGATGGCCTGCAGCAATCCTATCAGGAAACTGCTGTTGGGCAGGAGGAACTGTCCTGAAGCAATGCCAGTGAGGATCACAGAAGCAACCTGCAAACCAGGATGAGACAATTGATGATGTCCTGCCTGGTGGCCCAGGGGCAGCTGGGATAACACTCAACATTGCACATGGGCCTGACAATTCAAGTGAGGGGTGGGTGTGGATGGTAGGGCAGTCTACTGGAATTCATGTTGCATAACAGAACTGCTCATCACATTATCCACACAAACTCAATCTGCCTGTGTCGATCTCCCAGACGCAATGGTTGCTGGTTGCAGCACAGCTGAATCCTTGCGCATGCTGCACTCTGCTTGTGGCAGCCTGGGCATGTACTGTGCTGTTGCTGCTCATCTGCCCGCACCTTGTCAGGTGACTGCAGACGCACGCCCTCAGACATCTTGGCAGTCTCCCAGGGCTGCAGGACAATCACACAACACGGGCGACATCAGCAACAACACACCAATGACGCAGCTGCCTAGCAGTGTGCTGAGACGCTCGAGAGGGAGCCATGCGTGTCAACACCAGAGTCACTCATCTGACAGCTGCCGCTGCTGAGGTTGGCAATTCTATCTGCCCACCTTGCTGAGGTTCTCCTTGGCGTACCCTGGGGTGTTGATGTCTGCCGGATATGATATGCTCACACGTACATTGCTGCCTTGAAGCTGCAGTGTGACATAGTAACAGATGCTTGGAGCCAGGCTGACATGCTGGACGTAATCAGGGACCCAGGTGCCCATGCACTGGAGCAGGTGCGCTCATCAGGATTGCCTGATGACTGCTGCAGTCATGGATTACTGACACAGGCACGAACACAATCAGTGAGTGCTGCAGTCTGAGGACCCCTCACACCAGATCATGTATGATGAATGTACTGCTACAACACTCTGATGTCTCTAACCACAGCTGGCCGCACACCTCATTCCTCAGGCACTCTGCCAGGCCCCGCACAGCAAATTTGCTGGGGGCGTATGCACTGAAGCCTGTCAAGCCTGCAAACGCATCCAAAAGCAACGGCTGGAGTGATGTCTGGCCAGCTGCGTGGTGTTCCAACAACCATGAGGCAACTGGTGGCTGTCAGCTTTCATGGATTGCTGAGATCAGGGGTAGGCAGCAGGGCTGAAGCACAATGAGCTGCTGCTGAACAAATCGCTTGTTGCATGTCCGCCGTTGGCACCACACTGTGAGGTGAAACACCCCCTCCCCCCCCCCTGCATACCCGTGAGTGCCATGGCTGAGGCGATGAAGCAGATGTGTGAGGTGAAACACCCTCTCCCCCCCCCCGCATACCCGTAAGTGCCATGGCTGAGGCGATGAAGCAGATGTGGCCGTTGTTGCGCGAAACCATCCCATCATACACTGCTTTTGCAGCATGAAGACTTCCTAGGTAATTTAGCTGCATCTGCCGCTCAAAGATCTCTGGATTGCATTCATGGAAGTAGCCTGCAACAATGGGGCAGGGCAGCAGCACGTAATCACCACCAGTGAGCTGCAGATGAAGTTGCAACAGCTGCTTCCATTACTCTCAATCAGTCTCTCAGGCTACTGCTGGGCTGCTGGTGAGCTGCAGGCCTGCTTGCGCTGAAGCGTTGCCCTGGCAGGATAGGCCTTGCTATCACATGTTAGGCGTACCCAGTTCTGCAGCTCCTGCACAGCATATCAAGATGTCCACATGCCCCAGAGCAGCTTCAGCTGCATGAACTGCATCCACAACCTGCAGTCAACAGCATGTGATCAGTGCTTGATCAGCTGCACCTGCAACAACACCTGTCACCATGCGGATTATGATCGCACCTGGTTGTACTTTGTGACGTCTGCTGAGTAGGCGAAGACGTGGCTTTGCTGTGGGTTGCTGCTATGGGGACAGCTTTGTAGCACAGCTTCTTCAGCTGCCTGAAGTTTGCTAAGGGTGCGGGCTACAAGGGATATCCTGGCATTGCAAGCAATTAGCTGCTTGGCTAAAGCAAGGCCCAAGCCTTCTGAGCCACCCGTGATGAGTACGTGCTTGTTAGCATACATCTAACTTGGCACAGTTGGCAGTACTGTGCGTGATACGAGGCCAACGGTGATGTCGTACTACCTAAGAAGCTATGTGGGGCAAACTGGCATGGAATGACGAACTGCACCCCCAGCAGCTTCTGTTGTCGCACGAAGTTCAGAAGTTTGCTGACTGCCCAAATCCCGCTCAACTGAACTACAGCTATCAGTCGTGGAGGAGTCCATTTTTCCTGCGGGCGCCGCCTCATGATATCATATCAAAACTCATCAAACGTATTGGGCGAAATCAAGCGAGCCCTGGCCAGAAGTTCGATGACCCATTGACAGCAGCTGAACGGCACTGGCCAATCGACATACTGGTGACAGCCACTGGGAGGGCAGGGTTCGTACTAAGTAGTACAGTTTCACATCAGAACAATGACAGAGCGGCAGCCCGTAGAAATGGTCAGGCTAGAGAAGTGAGTGACTCTGTCAAGGCTTTGAACCAGCAGGACCGCCTTACAGGCGTGAAGGCGCATATGCTGACCATGCAAACGCATACAACGATGCAGACAGGAAGAGTTGTATGATGTGGAGGATGTATTGGGTCGAGATGCAGCCTCGGTGTTTCCCTCCATGAATAAACAGCTGGACCCTGTGGAACAGTTTAAAGCAGCAATCGGAGCGAAGAAGTTCGTTACAGAGACGGAGGTAAGTGCTTTGCAACAGCCTTGCCACCTTGATAGGCGTCGTTGTCTGCTGAACACGCTGCTCCATAATCCATCTGAGAAACCATGGCAGGTCAGCAACCCTACTGAAGGTGATAACTCACATCCAGATGCCAACTGACCAGGCGATGCAATGCTGTAAGGGCCCCTACAACGTACCAGCAGTAGCCAGTGTGCAGCCACAGTGTTTCATTCATTGGTCCAGCTGGAGCGGCAGTCCTGCTGAGTCCCTGGCATGTGTGTTGGTTCACAGCTGCAGGAGCTCTGTGAGCTGCTGCCAGCAGGGAGCCATCACTGACACTGTCCTGCATCCCTGCTTTGTCACTGCCCCTGCCCCTGCTGCTGTCAGCTTGAGGAGATCAAGGCTGCTCGTGGCCTGACTGTCGATGATGGGACCATTGCAGCAGACAAGCCGCTGGCGGAGGTTCTGGCGGAGCGCAAGAAAGCCAAACAGGATGCTTTTGAGGAGCAGTGGAGGCAAATGAAGACCGGCAAGAACAGGCCACTGGAGCCAGAGGAATTGGACTTCTTGGATGCCCTGGCAAAGCATGAGGCAAGGCAGATGGCAGCAATGCAGCAGCAGGAGGCAGCAGAGCTAGAAGCCTATCGGCTGGCAGTGGCAGCAGCAGCAGAGGCAAAGGCAGCAGCAGCAGCAGCAGCAGCAGCTGAGGAAGATGGTGAAGCAACAACAACAGCAGCAGCTGCTGCTGCAGGTCCAGGCAGCAGCAGTGTGCTTGGAAGAAGTGGTTCTGGTGGTGGTGCTGTTGTTCCTAAAGTCATTAGCAGGGCAGGCAGCAAAGCAGCAGTGCCAGTGTTGAAGCCACTACTCAGAGTGAAGCCCAGGCCAGCAGGGGGACAAACACCAACAGAAGAGCCCGCAGGCAGCAGCAGCAAGCGTCCACGGTTTGACCATAATAAAGTGGATGATCAGCAGCGGCAGCAGCAGCAACAGAACCCTGTAGCTGCGGGGACAAATGCTGGGTTGGCTGGGTTGCTGGGAGAGTATGGCAGCTGCTCAGAGGATGATGCTTAGTATACCCAACACAGTGCCTGGCCTACGCGCACTGCAAGTATGATCAACCATTCCTTTGTCACACCATTGCTGCATGTACTTGACAACCTTCATGCACTACAAACAATACTGTTACTGTACTTGTGTACACACGTTCCCCTTGACATGTGCAATTAATTAAAGCATCAAGCCAGATCAGGTCAGAGTTGTTGCAATCAGCCAATGTTTGGCGCGTAGTAGCCCTTCTTTGATGCGGCGTAGTTTGCAGCCAAGTGTTCTCAGCTGAGACTCCTGTAGGGCCTGTGACAGTTTGAGTGAAGCCTTGGCCACCCTGCCATGGCAGCCAGACCGATGTGCTACGTAGTATACGCACTGCACCTGTACAGTCAGAGACATTGAGCCATGTAAAAAAAATTCAGCCATGCAGCAAGTTGCAATGCTATGGCAAATGCGCTGACATGCGTTGGGGGCGCCACTCTGCGGTGATGCTTGTGCCTGCCTTGGCTGCCCTGGCCGTCCATTCAGCTGAAACTGAGTGCCATCGACGTCTTACACTAAGTCCGGAACCAAGTAAACCTGTAAATAGGAGGAAAACGGGGTTGGCACCGCAGAGCAGCACCCCGACCGGGCCGTTCTGGTTTAAGTAGCACCACCGCATCCAGAGTAACACGTCAGTCCTGCAGAAACACAGGGCAGACATTCTACCGCGGATGGAAGTGTGATTATGGGGAATAGATGATATCACGCAACCACGTACAGTGTACTGCCAGTAACTCTCAGAGACTGCTGCTTCACGCGGTGTAAAATAGTTTCAGAGTACGGCATGAGCATTTAATTTTCTTCAACTGACTGGCTGCTGCCGTCGTCGGAAGCTTCCCAGCTGAATCAGCTGAGCTGATACCCAGGTGTGTTAGACCACCCTACAAAGGGTAGATTTATCAATGCCATTCAAGTTGAGACTCTCTGGCAGTGCAACGAGTGCCCGAGTCATTTCACCTAGCCTAAAGTCGGACTCATGATCATGATCATGACAGGCAATTTGGCACAGCCATGCTGCCGAATCAGCTAGTGACCAGCCTCAGATGAACATTATCCGGATAATCCGGGTCCGGGATCCAGATGATTCGCGTAGATCCACATCCTGGCTTGATGACAATGTCATACTTGTACTGTTAAACCTGAGATTAGAGCGTACAGCTCTTACAAGTCACACAAGCCATCCATCCGACAGTGTCAGTCAATCAGGCTAGCTCCAAGTTGGCAGCTCCACTGCATGCGACCATTGACCAACGAAAATGCCGAGTTGCAAAACCTCACTGTGTTGATTGTCATGCCGTGACGGCACTTCTGCTCCTGATGGTGGTCAAATCCTTAGTGTGCCAGTGTGGCTGAGCCACCAAGTAAGCCTGCCAAGGGACTTGCGACTGGAAAGGGTAAGCTTCCTTCCTTCTAGATGAAGAGCAACGTTCACCATTACAAAATGGCTAGCTGGGCCATTGACATATGTATACGTCATTGGACTGCTCAGCTTACAAATCACAATAAGCTGACCACCTGATGATGTCAGGTGAACAGGCTTACACAACTGAAAAACATCAATGCTGTCAGCCAGACTGACACTTTCATGGCTCTGGTCACCGGGAGGGCCTGGCTACCCTATGAGACACTCAACTCGTGTCACAGCAGAAGACAGCACTGCATGCTGCTGTGCCGGAGTCAGACTCTTTGTACAGATGACATGATGAAACTCAAAAAAATTCAACATGCGGCTGCTTATGGTCTGCAATGCTGTGCTGGGACTCAGCTATTGTGCCTGATGCATTGTAACGACTCACTCCAAAATTGCATATGCAGGTATCTTGTGCTACGTCCATGACCGGCCACTAGGTTGTAGCATGAACCAAATGCATATGGCACCACCTCAGACAGCCTTGATGATGTATGCACCTTGATCACAAGGGGCTTAGATACCAGAACAGCACCCTGCAATAGAGGTGCAAGAACCACGGTTAGTTTTTGTTGCACAACCCCCCATGTGGCAACAGACACACAACACCACCCACGGCACAAGCAGCCCAGACAGCTCGTCATACAAGGACACCAGATTCAACTTTTACTGCACTGTGCCCAACCTCTTTCTGCTCTGCAGGCTTGCAGGAACAACAAATAACAGTGCCTTGGGGATTAAAGCACACTCATATCCTCCTCACTTTGCAGCACTTGCTGCACACAACAATCCTTAATAAGATGATAAGCTGCCAAACGTCCTTGATCAATACACGAGCAAAATGATGCTCACCTCTTCGTCATGATTGGTGGCACTGTAACTGCGTCATTGCTGGCAGATACCATGCAGCTGTACGGTTGCGCACACACAACGCAAGTACATTCCAGCAAGAAGACCGACCCCACACAGGTTTGGGGGCCAGTGGTACCTGCCAACCTGGGAGTTCCCTGTGAGCACCTCCTGACCAGGTTCCTTGAATGACAGCACTGCCGCTTCAGGCAGAGCACCTCCCAGGCATCCATTGTACCATCACAGAACACAGCAAACAGCACACCAGTGAGTAGCACACTTGCACAGCAAGCACACTGGACAAGTGAAACACCACCACCCTGTATTGCAGGAAAAAAGCAATGCTGTTACTAACACAAATACTGTAAATTGTCCTCGTCAAAGCTGCCATGAGAGGCATGTAGCTGAAAGGAGGTCAGGTGAGGTCCAGCAGTCTGTGGATAACCCAACTGTCATGATTATGGTGCCATGAGGGTGCAATCACAAACAGGTGATGGGTGACACAAGACTTGCGCTCAAGGGCACAAGGGATGCGGGGAGCATGAGTGATACCTGCGTCATGAATGATCAGGTGTGAGTGGCGGGCCACCAAACGACCTCGGAAAAACACACACACCCCCAAATACATAACAAGGATGGGTTAGTCACTGCTGCAGTTTGAACACATACACCAAAAAATTCAGTAGTAATAGCTCCACCTGGGCTGGCAGGCCTACAATCTGACACATACCATACGATACCCACAATACACATCACAGAGGAGATTGTCACTGCTGCGGGTTCCACCTACCACAAGAATGTAGTGATGGCTCTACCTAACTGGCAGGCCTATGATCTGATGCACACCATACGATACCCACAATACATATCATAAAGGCAACTGTCACTGCTGCAACTTGTATTCAAAAAAGCAAGTAGTAAGAGCTCTACCCACGCTGGCAGGCCTACAGGCTGACAAATACCATACGATCATCATGCCCTATGACTCATTGGAAAAGGCACACGATACGTGTGAGGTGACTACACCAGTGCAGGCGCGGCAAGTACTAACGAGTTGGACAATGCGCAAGTACGCCTGACAGCAGCATCATACAGAAAGGTGGAACAGACAAGTAAGCAGGACATCCCATAATAAACTCCTGTATTGTGGTTGCTGCAATAACAGCACCATGCTGTACTAACACCAGCCCAAGGTGATATCGACTCAACATGTGATCCTGTGCATAGGCCGTTTGCAGCCTGGTAAATCTTGCCAGGTTGACCGCCTCTCCCAGTCCACCCACCAATACTAACAGACCCAACCATCACCATCAGACCCAACGCCAACATGAGCGTCTTGCGGCCATCAGTCCACAGCAGTTTTCACTACTAAATGGCAAACAACCCTGTGCATGCTTGAACCAGATGACTCACTTCCACATGCCAATGAAGTAAAACTCAGGTATGCACAGCTTGATGCGGGCATGATGCTGTCATGATGCTGTCATGACAGATTGCAGTACGCCTGTGCAGGACGACATGCAGGTGTGCCTGTCAGACAGACTGCAGTGGCAGTGACTGGCATGAAACATTCAACCAAATCTGTGATTCAAGGACACCACCTGGATTATGCTTTACA
Source organism: Coelastrella sp. MACC-549 (assembly GCA_018290735.1). Taxonomy (NCBI): domain Eukaryota; kingdom Viridiplantae; phylum Chlorophyta; class Chlorophyceae; order Sphaeropleales; family Scenedesmaceae; genus Coelastrella; species Coelastrella sp. MACC-549. The sequence goes on from JABEVS010000049.1 coordinate 112,158, forward strand.
CTGGATTCGCCACCTTTCTCTCAACGTCTCAAGAGGCGCCATTCATCAAGAACAAGGCCACTGGTACACAATCGACGCGGGATGTTGCACATGCAGATGGCAATCCACGCCACTGCCCAGCCCAGCCCATCCCTGAGTGAAACACCACAAGAACACAGTATGGTGCAGGACTGTCCAAAGATGTTGCAGAGCTGGCCCTTGGGCTCCTCCTACTACTGCTGCTGCACCTGTTTATTTCACATTGAACAACGTTCAGGCTGCCACTTGCAAGGCGGCTATTGGAACCCTGACTGAAATGAAAGCAATCTAAGCAAATCTGTCAGTGCAGCATCACCAGCCCATCACAGCCGTACACAAGGCTCGGGCATGCAACTGTTTATTGGCCATCAACCCATGCGACCGGATGTCATTCAATGCGTCAGATATGATACAGCAGCCGCTCCCAGCACACCTGACCTTGCCTGGCCCAGGGTGTCATGCGCATCCATACTGCCAATGCTGCAGCAATGCTGCCAGTGTTATTAATTAAACTGCCGCCGCACCACTGCCTGTGTCAGCGCGCGCAGCAAATCACCAACCGTCATGGTATTGAGGTCCACCGATACACCAGCACCAGCGCTGGACAACACCTGATGCAGAGGGGCCGATTCAACATTGTCAGGCAGACCTGCTGCTGCGCTGGGCCCAGCTAGCACTGCACTTTTGGTGTTAACCCTGGTGCTGCTGGTGTTCCTGGATGTAGGCACACTAGTTGCTGCAACACTTGCTTTGCTGCTACCAGCTGCAGCGGCAGCACAGCTCATCTGTTGTACACGGGATTCATGACTTGTTCCAGTCATGCTGTTACTGGTGCGGGAGCACAGCCTTTCCTCATGCTCCTCCCCCAGGTCTGACAAGGCGGTAACACAGCTGGTACTGCTGCTGCTGCCCTCATCGTCCCCGCACCACTGCTGCAGCTGTGCAGGGCCACCGAGGTGATCACAGTCAAAAGCAGCTGCAGTGAATGACTCCAGCCCATACTCCTCCGACTCCTCAGGCCAAGCAGGCAGGCCGCCCTCGACCCCAAAGTGTGACATCATTGAGTACACAGACTCAGCATCACTGAATGCCACACTGCCGGCACGAGAAGAGCGCAATGGGACACACATATGAGTGCGGCGTGAGCGCCCCGCTGGCCCTGAGGCCAACAGATGTTCCAGGGATGGACCAGCAGCATCAGCTGCAGGCAGTCCAGCAGGCGGCAGCTGTCTAGCTGCGGATGTTTGGTCCCATAAACTGCCATGATCATCCCTGGTCTGACTGATGTGCCCTGCTGGGTGCTGATGACTGCTGCTGTTCAACAAGGACACCTCAAATGATCCATCAATACTTTGCCCATGGCCTGCTCCTGCTGCCGCCATTGATGTTGCTGAGTTGCCTGCTGTCTGCTGTCCCTGTGCGCCCCAAGGCACTGCTGGCGCTGAGGCAGCCACAGTAGTAGCACTGGCCCAGGGACCTGAGCGCGCTGCCGTCAGAGCTGCTTTCCTTGTCTCATAGGAAAGGGATTTTCTGGGTGTGTAGTGTCTACTTGACAGCACGCTTGACAGTGTGGTGATGACATCATCATCATCACTGCAGGACTCATCATCACTGCAGTCAGCATCATCGTAACGTTGCCAGTGCTGCTGCTCCTGGCGGAGCTGCTGCTGTTGTTCCTGCTGCTCATCATCATCAAAACAGACAGTGTCACAAGTTTCCACCACTGCATAGCCTCCAGACGCAGGTGCAGGATAGGCTGCTGTTGCGCTTGCATACATGCTGACAGCAGCACGGCTGTGAGGGTTGGTGGTGTTGCTGCAGCCGCTGTTAACTCTTGCCAGTCTCTCTGGTTCCACTCCAGCCAGCCTGCACACCTCCCTTCCAGCCTGGTCCAGCCTGATGCTGCCAGGCCTGGCCTGATCCAGCCTGTCATCATCAAGCTTGGGGGTTTTGCCGAGGCTGGGCAGGCCTTGGCAAATCTCCAACTGGCCCAAGCCCTCATCAGGCAGCCTGTTGAGCACCTCACTCATCACAAGCTGCAGCACTGCAACCTTGCTGCCCGGGTCCAGCCTGGCCCCCCTGCTGCTGCCCAGCACTGTCTGACACCCCTGAAGCACTGACAGGCCTGAGCCCAGGCCAGCAGCACGTCCAGTCAGCTGCTTGACACTGCTGCTGATGGCGGATAGCTCCAGGGTAGCCCGGTGCCTGCAAGCACACACGCATGTGGGCTCAAAGATGAGGCATGGGTCATGGCAGAGACAACTGCAACTACTGCACACACAGCCAAAGGAACAGCGCAAGTCACCAGTGAGCAGCCCACCACAACAGTGCTATCTGCCTGCACAGGAGAACAAGCTCCCCGGAGGGTGTTGGTCCCCACATACAAGTAGAATGTGACTGCAGATCAGGATGGTGCCCCCTGCACACGGAGGCAGAGCTGTCTCACAGATGTGTAGCACATGACAACGCTGCATCACCACCAAGTTCCACACCTCTGTGTTGCCCTTCCCCCTTGCATGCTGCTGAGTGCTGCCTGCACAGCTGCCCTGTTCTCTGCCAACTGCTGCAGAAGCTCCTGCACCTCAAGCGCCCGGCCCTGCAGCTCATCCTCGAGCAGAGCCGCCCGCAGCAGCCAGCCAGAAACATCAGTGTCTGTACCAGCAGCACCGCTGTGGACACTGCTGTCAACTGCAGAGCTGAAATCGCCAGCCTCAACACACATCTTGGCCGCTGCTGGTTCCTGGCACCAGGAGCTGCTGTTGCCAGCATGTGCTGCAGACGACACCTGCCAGCTGCTGGTGAGATTGCCCACCATTGGCTGCTCTGGCATTATGGCATACAGCCTGCGGCCACTGCCTAGCCCTGACCTGGCCACCTCGGCTGCTACGGCTGGGTATGCCGTCAGGGCGGTGCCCACAAGCTTGCTGCTTCCGGGGGCTTGATTGGAGTGAGCAGCACTTTGAAGGCCGAAGCCACCACTGACTGATGCCAACTTTGGCTGGGAAGGCAGCTGGTTGCTTGTGCCCTGGGGGGCCTGCCATGGCAGTGTGGAGGATTTAGCTCTCTTCTGGGCATACATGTCTTGCTGCTGACAAGTAGGCGCGCTGGTCACGAATGATGAGGACTGCACTTGAGGCATGCTGGCTTCACCTGGCTGTGGGCGCACTGGCTCTGCTGAGGCTGCCTGGCCTGATGGGGGGGTCTTTGGGGACAGCACACTGCTGGTGCCACTGCAGGAGCTGGCCTGGGCTACCAAAGGCACCTGGCCTGCTGCGGCTGTCCCTTCAGCAGCAGCCATGACAGACGGTCCCCCTATGGCAGACGCCCAGGTCGCTGCAGCATCAGCATGACCTGAAGTCACTGAGTTCAATTTTAGCCAATCAACTTCAACTTCTGTTGCTGCTGGCACTGTTGTTGTTGCATCTGCTGGATGGGGGTCAATGCTGCTGTTTCTTGGTGTGGTCCCCGGCGGTGTGCGGGGGGGAGCAGCCTGCTCGTACAGACTGCTGTTGAAGGCACGCACCACGTTGCCAGGCATACCAGCTGCTGCTGCACTGACTGCTGCAGCAGTTGGAGAGACTGGCTGTGATGCCATGGGGACATCCACGTCTGCTGCCTCTGCGGCACTGCCTCCAGTTGCGAAGGTGTGCAGACCCCGACTTCTAGCAGCCAAACCGCCGTACAGGATGGGAGCTGGTTTGGTGGGGCTGTCGACCAAATACTCCTGCTCCTGCTGGTGACGCTGAAGGAGCCCCTGTGAGAGCTTGATACTACTGCTCTTGCTGCTGGGAAGCCCTGCAGAGAGCACGGACTTGCTACCAGCCATGCCCATAGCAGACTTCCCTGTAATCAGCAAGCAGAACACCAGCAGATGACTCATCAAGCAGCACAATGCATTGCACAATCAGCTTTCAGCCATACCAGCTGAATTAATCCACACAGATGAAGGCGGTGAGTCAGGTGAAGCTCCCGCACAGCTGTGGTGTTCAGACCTCATTGCTTGGGCTTGCATTCAGCCACACCTCTCCGGCATATGCTGTGCACCAGTGCACGAATTGCATGTTAGCAGGTGAAAGCGCGATTGCCGAGCAAGCTGCACGTGCCTGGGCCCTAAAAACTCACATTTCTTCCAGAGCTGCGCTGCCTTTTTCCTGGCACTGGTCTTCCGACTGTCAGCACCTGTAACAAAACAGTGAAGTATTGTCACCACTGGTGACTCACCAGCAATGGGTAGCCGATGTGACCCAACTTGGTCCGATGCTGCTGATCCAATGATGCTTCACACTGCTTTGCTGCTGCTCTGTACACATTGCTGCCGTCAATGTGCTGGCAAGTTCGTTGATTCCCGGCAGCCAAAACAGCGAACTTACCCATGTCGTTGTCTGCCACTGGTCGATCTACAAAGGCTGCCGGCGATCGATTCTGTCCATTGCAACCATATGCTGTGTTGGGCACTGCCGTTTGAGGCTGTGGAACTGCTGCGGCAGCGCTTGGCGCAGCGGGGGGGGAGGTTAAAACTTGACCCTGCTGCTGTTGCTGATGCAGCCACTGCAACACTCGACGTTTGGAAGCCTTAACATTGGGCTGAGCAGCTTTCGTTTGATCCCGCTCTGGCCTCGTCATGAGACCAGTTCTACAAAGCCGACGGTTGTAGCTCTATTAAGGCAATGGCGTCATACAAAGTCTCAACATGTGAAGTGATGGATCCATCGCAGAAACAATTACATGCGCGGCAGTTGAGCAAAAGAATTGGTGCTTGTTACACTCCTTTGAATTGCTCGTCCTCGCCGGCAGTGCCAGGTCAGCTTACCAATACCACACAATTGTTCATAGGAAGAAATGCTTCTAATATTGCTACCGCCGACGGCAGCGAACTCACAACCAGGTGTGTGGCTATAAGGTGGGACCCGTATCCCGGGGTCAGAGATACGCAAACTCGCTGATTACCTTGCAGCGCATCAACTATCTGCATGCGTTCACACGGCGAGGTGTGGTAGCTTTGCTTGGACCATCAGGGCGCTCCGGGGGTATCAGATTTGGTTGCGCGCAACAGTCCAACGATGTCACAGTGACTGTGACAAAGATCTGTCATATAGCTCTTCGGGAGCCAGTATTCAGGTTTGTCTACTGAGCACATTCAGTTCAATATGTATGTGTGTCAAAAGCTACAAGCGGTGTGCGTGGAATGCTTCATCACTGAGAAAGGCAGTACAAGCAGCTGCCTGCAGGCAACTCATGTACAGCAGGCAATTTATGTTCAGGCTAAGATAACAACAGCCGTGCATCGTGCTTACTCAGACACAACACACCGCCTGACGCGCCTGCAATGTGCAGCTTATCATTGCACCTACTCAAGTGAGGTCGTTTACTACATTGTTACTACTGAAAACAACCAACATACTGTACAGCCCATGCAGGCACACAGGGTGGCGCCCCCAACGCATGTCAGCGCATTTGCCATAGCATTGCAACTTGCTGCATGGCTAAATTTCTTTTACATACTGTGGGCTACACTGTGCTTTTGCGATTGCAAAATTCTCAGAAGCAAGGCTTATGATAAGTGTTATGCAAGTGATGAGTACAGAATGCATTAGAAGAATTGTTGTATTAGATGCAAAAAACTAATTGCAGAATTGTTCTTGCAGTTAGTAACCGTCTTAGCCTAAGACACTTGGGGGCCCCAAGTGGCTGTCACCAGCAATTGTGACGTTTACTACACCTGGCCTATGGCACCTCTGGAAGGAAGGAAGGAAGGAAGGAAGGAAGGAAAAAATTCACTCTTTCCAGCCACAAGGCCCTTGGGAAAAGTACATGGCACCACTAGTCATAACGACAATGACACTGTTGTGTGCGCCAACTCTGCCTCAGGAGGCTCATTACTTCTACCTGTATGAACATACTTCTCATCATAATTTATCATAATGATAAAGACGGTAGCGTACGGGCTGCACTTGACCCTGGCATGCCAGCATGACAACAACTGATCAGACAGTCTCATGATACAAAATGAGATGCCATCTCCACTGAGAGGGGATGCACCCACCACAATGTCTTACAGCAGGTCTGATTGGCTTGCAAATTGTGTGCCAAGACATTCCCAGTGAGCAGCAACAAGACTTCTTCGACTGTGGCTCATGCTGAGGTTGCTCTTGGAATGGCCCAACTTGGCCTGCCACTACAACTGCAGCCGCACTGCATCATGTAGTGCACAGCACTTCAGGTGCTTCCAGCGGCTGGGCACAGGGTGTAATTTCGGGTCATGCGTCACCACCATGAACAAAGGCTCTTTGACCAGACCATAATCCCAGTGTCCTGGACAAATCATGTGAACCTAGCGGCAGTGGTTGTTCTGACACACTGTGTCTGAAAGTCTCAGAAGCAAGTATATAGTAAATTCCATCCAATTATGCACTTCATGCCATTCAGAAAAGGTACAATTCAGCCAACTTGGTGGGCTGCAGGGGCTGGTAGTAGTAATTGAAGAGGCCCTTGAGGCAGCCCACCATGCCGGGTGTTAGTCATTGAGGCTCTTCCAACAGGCCATCCATCGCGCCGAGTACACACTGCTGTCTTGCTCAACACCATCCATGGTTTCTGGTACGGCCACCTGGACCCCAGGACCTGGGCCTGACACTCAGCTCCTCTTCCTGCCTGCAGCAGCTGGGGTTGAGTATGAAAGGCCTGGATGAGATACAGCCGTACGCTTGGCCTGGCCAGTCCACCAGGAGCAGGTTGGGTCGCCCAGCTCCTGGCCGTTGGTGAAGCCATCCCCATCAGAGTCTTTCTTGCACAGATCTGAGGTCCACTTGAAGCCAGCGGCCGCAAAGTCCTGCAGCAGACGCAACAAGCCGGCAGAGAACTACAACGTCGGCACAAGCATTAGTGCAGACAGCAGTCACTGAGCAGACATGAGTTCATAACATGATGTGTGACGCTACCACGACGTTGTGCACATCTTGACAGATCGCTGGACACATGACGAGTCCAGGAGTGTCAACTGCCACACAAAGGGCCTGTGCGTCTGTTGCTAGTATACCATTCCATCTCCTTGGTCATGCCCTCATGTACCCTCATGCACCACATCATGATCTGCTGGGTTGTAGTCATATGTGTGTCTAGGCCGCTAGTGGCCTTGCATCACTGTCAAAGTTGCTACACAGGTCAATTGGCATTGCACCAAGTGCGGCCAGCTACTGCGCATGTCATGAGAATTCAGCTTGGACACTGTCTCGCTCCGTTGCCACATCTACGCATGGTATTATGTTCTGCAAAATTGCTCACCTTGCCGAAAGGGTTGAGAGCTCCACCACCCTGACGCGCTGTGTGGCCAACACCAGGCCATTGGGAACCTGACAAGCAGCAGCAGCAGCGGCAGCAGCTGGTGAATGTATATCAGAGGGTCGAGTAGCAGCATACCAAACAAGGACATACAGTCATACGTCGTTTAAAAATAGCAGCTGTGGTGCTTGAGGTTGACCTGCACTGCCCCTGTACAGGTACCCATGTGGCAGATCAGAGGACATGCCAGATCGAAGCATATCTTGCTCACCTCCTACAACAGGGATTGAGGGTATCTGTTCCTGGAAGCGAGGGAAAGCGGAGGTAGGGGCCGCCAGCAGCAGCAGCAGGCAGAAACATGCTGTCAGGACGCCTGTGATCCACCTCATCATGGAACCCCTTCCAAAGCAGATAAGTTGTGCCTTGCGTAGTTGGTCCCTGCGCGCTGACGAACGGGCACAGCACGCGTATATCAACGCCTCGAGGAGCTGCGCGCAGCCCCGATCGCAGGTTAACTGTTCACCGCCGGTCCAAGGAGGACCCAGTGTTTGGTTCACTACATGCAGACTCATCAAAGGGCCCATCGTCCCGACTTATGGCCAGCGCTCGTATCGGGTTGACAATAAGGCTTGTTTTCGAATCGCACTGTACTGCCTGATCACTCCAGCAGTACATTGTTCAGCATGCCATCGCACTACTGAGTTGATGCCGATTGCGATCATTAGATGCTGCCAATTGATGGGTACAGACTCTGACAGGCTTGGTGCAATTCTACTCTGTCGTGACAACAGTTCTCGCTCAATCTGCATCTGTCCAGAACTCTGCGACAATCTCCTCTGCAACTTCAGACAGCAACCTGAAATCCACAGCTGCCATTGTTGCCCATCCGTTGCAGCCCTTCCATACAGTAGCAGGGGCACCAGGGCTGCTCAGGCCTGCCAACATGCGAGCCAGTGTCAACCCACTGAACTTGCCTCTACCCAGATCCATGGCCTGCCTGCTGATGCTGTGCATTGCTGCGCGCAGCTGGCGCAGTAAAGAGTCTCTGGACGGCCTCAGAACTGGGCAGCTGCCTCCCCAGGGCATCTCACCAGACTGCATGGCCTCCTGGACCAAATTACCACCTGTCAGCTCAGCAACAGCACAACAATCTGTTGCAGTGGCAGAAGCTCCTGGGGTGGGCTTTTCAGGCTCTCTCTGCTGGTGCTGCTGTGCCTGTCCTTGTGCATCCATGAAGTAATCGTCTATCATGGCCCTCAGGTGACGTTCCTGGGCTGCTTGGCTGCTGTAGATGGCGGCTCCTGCCAGGGCAAAGTAGCAGCGATCCAGGCGAGCCACAGACGCACACACAATCTGCAAGCAAGACGGTGGGAAACACACCACTCAGCAGCATCTGCTGACCACAAACACAGTACACGAGGCAGCAGCCCAGTTGTGGTGCAAAAACAACTATGGCAGCACACCTGGCACTACTCGCACTGACAGACATCAGCTCATGAATGCCCTACTAGCAACCCACAGGTAGGAGGTAATGCAATGCTGGGCCAGATTAAATGCAACTCTTCGAGCACACCAAAGCTTCCACATATGGAGGTCGCTGCTCTGATGGTGCAAGGTTATTGGATGTCAAGTTGCTGGCTGAAGGCACGGACACGCTCAGGGATGCCTGCGTGGCCCTGCTGACTCACATCAGTGTGATCAGGTCCTTGCCTGCAGCATAGCTAATTCTGTCACACAAGCCCTGTCACTCCACTGAACGCACCTGATCTAGCCTCAGTGTCATGTCGTCAACCAGCTGCTGCCACTGTTCTGGCTGCCGCTCCAATCTCCACACCAGCGCCCCCTGATTGCCCAGGTCAAAGCCAACCTCCTGGGCGGTGGCGAGGCCAACCAGCTCAGACAGCAGCTCACCAGGAGGACGATCAGCAGCAGACAACAGCGTGTCAAGGTGCACCTGCAGCAGTACCAACCAGGATCTCAGCACCAACTGATTTCTGTTCGGCCCTGTATCTGGTGGCTTGTCATTCTGCATGCAAACTACAAACAACACGACAGGCTGTGTTGTGATACTTAAACATGCATGCATCCAGGCAATGCCATTGCAGGTGCTTCATGGGGCACCCACCTTGTAAGTTCCTGCATACTTGCGTGTCTTCGCCGCCAGTATGGATGCAACGACGGGGTGGTCCGCAGCCAGCTCCTCTGCAGTGTGCCTGAATTTACAACATTAGACAGTGTGAGGATGAGCTACAGTATGTGGCAGCAACAGCGCCGTGGCGACTTGGCTGCAGTAGACAAAAACCAACCAACAGCAAATGTTTACACTGTGTGCGTCCGCTTGTGGGTTTGGGGTTGGTGCACTGCTGGCCAGGGTCAGCTGGCCAGGCGCCTGCAGCCATCAGAGCTTACTTGTGGAATCTCACGTCGATTGTTGCTGCTGCATTTGGCAGTGCCACAAGGTACGGTTCCACTGGGTCTGCTTGCAGGAACGAGAGGCAGCACTCCAACACCTCCTCACTGGTGTCCAGCTCATTGCAGGTGGACTGCAGGGGCAGCGCCCTGCAGATTCAGCAGCGATTACAAACCATGTCAGGCTGACAGCAACAGCAGAGCAGGACATGGGTAAGTGACTGCTTGGAAATTGGTCACGATAGCATCAATTGAGTGCATCAAGTCAGGCAAGGACAGCAGACCCACCTGTGCTGACTGGGTTTCAGCTTCTGCTGCTTCCTGCGGCCCTTCTTCTTGGCACCTGCTGCTGTAGCAGCCTGTGGCTCCTCATCATCACTATCAACCTCGCGGCCAAACACCTTCATAAGGAATGTCGCTATGCTCTCCTTGCGAGCCATGCCACTGTGCACCAGCGCCCGTAGCCTTACATAGTCAGCATCATCCAGAAACATGATACAATGGCCTGTGCGGCCGTCTCTGCCTGCCCTGCCAACCTGCTGCACATACTCCTCCAGGCTGTGTGGCAATGACGTATGCAGAACTGCATCAAGGTCTTGCTTGTCGACACCCATGCCGAAGGCCACAGTGGCCACCACCACACGCAGAACTCCAGAGGTAAAGGCAGCCTGCCAGCAGCAAGATGAAGCATGGGCCTGAGGTGTATTGTCATTGCTTGGTGTCCACATCAGACATACAGAAGAGTGGAGAGTGTTGTCTCACTGCTGTGAGGCCTGAAAAAGTGACATAACAACAGCAACATGCTTAATCTGGACATAATGCCAACCTGTTGCAGCAGCAAACCGGTCAGTATAACACCTGCAGCTGGCACCTCAGAGCCCTATTAGACGTTCTCAGGCTACATATGTCTTGTGTGGCCATTTGTTCAGGGCCTGGCAGCATAATCACACTACCCACCTGCACCAGTTCTCGCTGCTGCTGCCTCATGCCAGCATGATAGGGGCGGGCTGCCACAGCAGCTCGCTGCAGCTGAGCAGCCAGAGCATCAGCCGCCAGACGAGTGCCAGTGTACACCACAACACTGTGGCAGGTGCTCAATTCTCCTGCAGAAGAGTGGCATACATGAAAGAAGCCTTGCATGTCAACCTTGCTGAGTTATTGGATGCCAGCTTAGCTATTGAGTGGTGCCACCTGAAGAGCATCAAAAGACCTGAGAGGATTGCGACCACTAACAGGATTGCGGCCCAAAGGATGGCCACCTGCAAACACCCTGATGTGCTGCTGGGAGCCTGTGTACCTGTTGTGAGCAGCTGCACAACACCTGCAGCAATGCCTCCACCTTTGCTTGCACCATTGCAGTGCAGCACCCTCAGGCGCAGGTTGTCCCTCAAAGGAGACTCCACAACCTGGTTGTCCGCTGGAACGCCCAGCAGCTGCCTGATGCAGGCACGTGTCGGTGGTGTGGCTGTAGCTGTCAGGGCCAGCACCGCTCTGGGGCACAGCACGTTGCTCAGCAAGTGCCCTAGTCTGCAGTTCACCCAACAGTCAGCCTGAGGTGGAGTCCCAGCACACACAGAACACACAACAACCGTCTGTGGCTCACACATGGATGATGTGTCCTCTCTTACAATGGAGCCTGCAGGCTGTATGACAGGTGGGCACAGGCTGCGGCTAGGGCACCTTCATAAGCTCATGATGCCGGCCAGCGCATGATGAATGACTCAGCAGGTTGGTCGCTGAACACACCTGAAGTAGGCCGGCCTGAAGCCCTGGCCCCATTCTGCCATGCAATGTGCCTCATCCACACACATTAGTGGCAGCGGGCTCAGGCGCCTCAGGCAGGACAGCACAGGGCCGGCAGAAAGCTTTTCAGGAGCTACATACAGCAGGCGCAGCTCACCAGACTCGGCGCGCCCAAGGATCTGCAGGAATGCAGAGCATTACCATCAGAGGTGACAGGGACCAGGAGCCACAAGCAGTGGCCAACACCTCTGAGCCAGAGGTGACGACACCAGCTCCCAAGCAAGCTGTCGATGATCAGCAGGTCTGATGTGGATGGCAGGATTGCTATGGCTAATGGGTGACTTATATATATAGCAGGTCCGCTGTGCTGCAGGAATGGCGCGCCTGTACGCACCTGCTGTACTTCCTGGCGTGTCATGCTGCCCTGTAACATTGCTCCCGGCAAGCCAGCCGGCAGTCTGCTGAGTTGATCACGCATCAAAGCAAGCAGGGGGGACACAACAACGACAAGGCCTGCAGGCATCATTGGTGGAAAGATACTGGAACAGGCCACAGGCGATGGGCAACAACACTGTCAACAGCAAGCTGCAGCCGTCACTGGGGCAAAGGCATGCTCATTTGGCTGCTGCATGATGGGATGCGTCACCTTTGATGTATGCCACCACATCTGCTATCTCAACTGCATACACACTGCTGCAAGCCCAGAAGGGGAAAGATGCAGACAATCATGATGTTATGATTCGGCAGCGCCTGCATTGCCTCACCCTGCAGCAGGATTGCTGGCAGCTGGTATGTAAGGCTTTTCCCCAGGCCAGTTGGCAGCACCCCCAACATGCTCTTCCCTTGCAGTGCTGCGCGTATCAGTGGCAGCTGCTGCCCTCTGAATTGCTCGTACCCCCACACTGCCTTCAGCACAGCCCTCAGCTGATCATCTGTCAGCTGCTCTGGCTGCCAGGGCTGTGAGGGATCTTGGCCAATAATGCTGCACAGCTCATCATGTGACAGGGGAGGAGGTGGAGCTGCTGATGCAGGCTGAGCCGCTGCTGCTGCTGCTGCTGTGTGCTGAGGATATCCAGCTGCTGCAAGAGGTCCACCAGCTGTGTCACCCGCTGCTGCTGCTGTTGCTGGGTTTGCTGTCAGGCATGGCTCCTGGCCCTGTACCCCGTCCTGCTCTTTCTCCAGCTGTGCTGACCTCCAGGATGCCATCTCAGCTTCTTGAGCAGCTATGGCTGCTGCATTGAGTGGGCACTCTGTTTCCCAGTGTCCTGCCTGTCCGCACTTAAAGCAGCGGCCTCTGCCGGCCACACCCCCTCCACCTGATGCACCGCCAGCAAAACCTTCAAGGTATTCAGATCCCTGAGACAGCACAGCAGCAGTAACGCTGATTTTGCAGCAATCAGGCGGTTGGAGGGAGCTGAAGAGCACACAATAGGAGAGGGCAAAGAGGGAGAGGAGTGTGCTGGGCTTATCATGGTGCTGGGACAGATCCTTGAAGCTGAGTGAAGATTGGCAGCTGTGCCAGTCAACAGGGTTTGCATCCACTGCCCTTCCCTGTGTATCCTTGCACGCACCTGGCCTGCCACATGTGGTGCCTTGCGCCGTCCCCTGATGAGCTTGCCATTCACTACCCGCCTGAACGGCCGACGGCCAGCGTGAGCAGCTGACTTGGACAAGAACTTGCAGCTGTAGCCAGTGCCGGTACCTGATGAAGCAGTCAGAGGGAACTGGATATTTTCAAGTTTCAAAAGACACACTGCAACAAGGTAATGAAGGGTTGCCAGTTGCATAGGCACAGTCACCGGCACAATATGCATGCCCACCATGAACCACCAAGGTTGCGGTTTGGCCCAGGTATACCAGCATGCATCATTCAACTGTTTCAACAGCTGATGACCTACTCCTGTGTCTCCTGAAGTTCTGTCGGTGTGTGACCTTTTTGGCACGTGGCTTGGCAGTGGCAGTGGGTTTTTCCTTGAGCTTCTTGGCGGCGGCCCTGCCAGCATCATCACCCGCTGCATGCTTGCGCCTGCGCTTCCTGACAGCAGCAGCTGCATCAGCACCATCTGTAGAATCAGCACCATCTGAAGCCTGCTGCTCGCCGTCAGCGTCACCAGCAGCACCCACCGCCTGTGGTTTCTTGGGAACACTGAAACGTCTGATTGTTGGGCCCTTGCCAACTGCCGCGGCTGGCTCGCTTGAGCCCCGACCCCTTTCGGACCTTCTGGCACCTCCTGCTGCTGTTTCTGCTTTATCCCTGCTGTCATGCATAAAGGATTGAAGCTCGTCATGCTCTCCTTCACTGCTGCAGGTGTCGAGAGATATGTCTTTCTCATCAGAGTCCCCCCAGTCGCTGCTGCTGTCACTGCCGCTGCTGCTGCTGCCAGCACCTGCATCCTCCTCTGTATTTGCAGAGTCGGAAGAAATGCTGGTGTCCTGCTTGTCACCTGTTGCTACAGCGGCTGTCGGGCGATCACACAACATCGTGGTATGCATGTTGTCTTGACCTGCAGCATTTTGATATGTACTGTGGTGTGGTGAGCCGGTGCGCATCCTGACCCGCTGCTTCCTGCCATGGCCCTGCTGCGAGGGCAGCAGTTCATCAACATCTGCTGTGTGTGCCTGCTGTGTAGTGCCAGCCTCACAAGCAGGTCTTGCCGCAAGTGCCGGTGCGGCAGTCACCTGGGCTGCAAGCCATGCACCAGCCTTCTCGTCAGCTGTCAGCCTTCGAGTGTTTGAAGGCCCCAGAGCACTGGCAATGGAATCTACCAACAAACCACCCCCCTCCTCCTCATCAGAGTCCAACAGCACCATGTTGGCATTACTACAGACTGCTGCTGCTGCTTTACAGGGAGTGGAGCAATCTCCTGCTTCATCAGCAGCATGGCCAGCAGCAGCAGCAGCTGCTGCTGCTATCTTGCGGGCCAGAGGCGATGGTAATGCCGAATGCTGCTGGCATGCGACTTCAGAAGACTCCTGCAGAGGCACAGCTGCATGTTGCTGTAGCTGCTGCTGGTGTTGCTGCGTATGTGCCTGGCCTAGCAAGCTCTGACTGGGTCTGTCAATCGAGCATGCCTTGGCCTTCTGAAGCTGCTGAGCATACCCAGCACAGTCTGCTGCTGCTGTGGTTGCTGCTGAAGCCTTTGCTGCTGCAGAATGTAACTCTCTCACCCTCCTGCTAGGCGCCTCAAGTGTGACTGCACTGAGGTGCTGCATAGGGTCATGCACTGATGGTGCTGAGGCTTTCACCTCGATGTCTGGTCCTGGATTAGCTTTCTGGCCTCGCTGTGACCGGCGTGTGCCAACAGCACGAGAGGCTGTTGGATGACAAGCTTTTGCTACAAGCGAAGCTGACGCCAACCTTTCCTGGTCCCTGTGCTGTCTGTTATCAACAGCTTTGGCTGCACAACCTGGTGGATTGTCTTCAGCAGTCACCTGACCACTGCTGCTGGGCCTTCCTGCTGCCTTCCTGCCAGCCTGAGCATGCCTTGTCTGTCCTGGCCGACTGTCATTGGCAGTTTGGGCTGCATACCTTGCTGTTTGTACACCAGCAGGGAGCTTAAGCCTGCGGCTGTCGCCTACTGCTACAGTGATAGGAGCTTCAGCAGGTACTTCTGGAGACTTGCAAGTGGTAGTGGCGCTCCGTTTGGCGTGCTGCTGTAGCTGCTTTTCCGGGTTCTGCTCCGGCTGATGGGGTTTTTCAAACCTCCACCTTAGAGCATGCCTTTGATCTGCTGCTGCAAACCCCTCCGGGTGAGCCAGTTGCGCTCGCTTGCCTGCCAGTGCAGCAGCTTCTTCAGCTGCTTGAGCCCTGACAGCCGCTGTTGCTGCTGCCTTGGCTTCTGCTGCTTCTGCTGCTGCCTTTGCTGCCACTTGCACAGCAGCTTGCTGCTCCCTGTGCTGCTTAGTCACACGCTCACATGCTGCAGCTATTGTGCTTGCAGGATCCAACACCTTGTGAGTCAAGAGACATGACTTTAACGGCAACAGAGGGCTGCTGTTTGCTGCTACTGGTTGCTTGTGGAGTGGTGCAAGGTCCGACAGCTTCAGGCGCTTTGCAGGGCTACCAGCATCATCGGCACTGTCGTCCAGCAACTGCAGGTGGCGAATATGGCTAAATCAGGGGTTTGAAGCGCTGCATGTCATGCTCAGCCATTCTTTGATGTTGTTCGGTCTGTGACAGACGGGCACAAGATTCCTTTAGGCTGAAACATCACAGTCCATGCAGCTGATACCGCTGCTGGCATTATGCAGCAAGGGCCATTCACCTTAGCAAGTTCAGCAGCACTGACACCGGCAGGCTCCTCAGTCGCTGCTGCGCTTGTCAGTGGCGAAATGTCAAGCAACCGCTTACTTGTTGCTGCTGTGGCTGAGCCAACATCTGCTTTACTGGCTTGTGCGGGCCTCTGATGATGACTGAGAGGCTGCACAGGAGCCATCGGTCTACGTGCAAAGCTGAACGTGCGCTTGACAGCCATCTGAGCCTGCTTTTCTGCTTGCTGGCGCTGCCTGCGCCTTGCCAACAATTCATCTGTGCTGATGTCACAAATGGTGCCATATTTGCTCCCAGGCTGCTGTCCACCTGCAAGACGCAAGATATGCAGACACAATATCACTGATTACAGTCAAGCCGGCAACTGAACGTGGGGAACGACCTAGCAGCTATTGTACATGCACCAGGGCCATGCCTGCACAGCTATAAGGACTCCATGACATTTGTGCCATCAGCTTCACACGAACCTGATTGATTATACATTGTCTTTTAGATACATTCGGACTTGCTGGCACCCATTCTGGAGCCCATTGTGCCCAAAATGTACAGAGTCTCAACACGGATGCATCTGGTGGTACAAGTGCCTGCCATACCAGTGTAATCACCAATCTGATACTGCCATTGACACCGTGATGGCACACGGAAGGCGTAGCTGCAGGCATGTTACGACAATTCAAAACTTGAGCGACTTCCGGGTTTCACCTCCTGGTAGCACGCCTGCCAACAATGCCGTTGATGATCCACAAACAACAGGCAGCACAGGTGTTGGCTGGGGGAATGGTGCACGGCTTGTCCTACCATGGCAGCAGCAGCTCAGGGGCAAGCTGGCCCCGGTGCTATAGACATTGTGGGATTGGCCAGCAGATATAATGTACGCCAATCACGAGCATACGCTGATCTCATGAGTGTATAATTTCACAGTCCTTAGTCTAGCCCAAACTCTGCTGTGCCTTTGTGCCGTGTCTTCTATCCTGCAGCAGTACACTTAGGGCACTGCGCTGACCTGCCTGTGTGATACCCTCTGGACCGGCACCTAGTGCAGACACATAGACAAAGATCATACGGCTTTCGAGGATGGAGCTGACTGAGAACGTACTATCTCAACTGCGGCAGTGTCCCCTGTTGTTTGCAGGAGCTCCTAGCCTCTTTGACCTTGACTGTTGAGGATCCTGGGGCCACACATGCAGCTGTCAATCTGGGGAAGTCACGCGATGAATTCATGTCGTCCTGCAACCGCCTACTTGACGAGCTGGTAAGGCTGGTCAACCCCTGACTGAGTGCTGTGGTGGTTGCTGCAGCCTGACCTGAGGTGGAGCAAGGTGGTTTGTGCCTGTACATTGAGCCATTTCTTTCACGATTGTAGGTGGAGCTCAAGCAGCACCTGGCCTCACAGCCCGCTGCCAGTTGTAAGCAGCATCGGCAACATCGACAGCCCTCAGAGCTAGCAGACCATATGCAGGTTGATGAAGATCAAAAGCCACAAACCATGGCAGCGGCGCTGATGCAGCAGCATAGCGACTTTCTGGCTCATGGCATCTAGATACTACAGCAGCAGCAGCAGAGCAGATAGCATGGTAGCCTACAATTGGGTCGCCAATGGTTAGCAACGGTTGACTGTAACATGAGGGTGAAGAACCTTTGAACTGAGATAGATCATCTTGTTCAAGAACATGTACAGGTACAGGTAGCGCTATCACTGTACCTCCGAGGTCTTGAGTTGAGACAAAGAACACACAAGCAAACTCAAGTGGGATTCCTTGTTGCATCTTTTACAACTGTCTGGAAACACCTTATACACGTTTCTCTGAGGAACTAATCGAGGAACACAACTTGTTGGGCAGCTTTGTTGGCCCCCCCAGCTAGAGTCTGCTTGGTGACCATGCTGTGTGGAGCGTAGGTTCTACCTTTACCCTGAACCCATACTTTCAAAGGCTTGCCAAGCAGCGCGCAATACATTCAGTGTGTTGACTGGACAGTACCGTACTGGCTGAGTGGCAACAAACTCTCAGACACTCAGCCAGATTAATAGTCTGACCACTCAGCCAGATCAGCAGTCATGATATCATGACCGTTCAACAACAATGCTGATTTATGCAACCAACGCGTTCAATAAATTGATCATTCACCACGCATGCGAACAACTTGCAACCTCGAAGGCTGCATGCCGAGAGCCAAGGCAACTGCTGGTGAATTGAGCACGCCACTTGGCTAGTAAAGGGATGCACCTACACACCAGGACAGTAGATACCAGAACTACCACTGACAGGCCAACTTACGTAGGTCAGATGCAAGACCCATATCAGATAACGTGCCATGTACCTGAAACCAGTTTCATACTAGAGGGGATGGCATCCTGCAGCACCAGGCTGATGAGTCCTGCTGCAGTTGTCTTAGTTTGTTGAATGGCTTTGCACTCACTCTGATTCCACCCTCAGACCGCAGCAGCTTGGCAAGCGTTGTGCTGAGCATTTCAAGCTGATGTACCAGCCTGCACAGCACTGCCTCTGCTTGAGACTACCTGCCATGTGTGTGACACAGTATTCAATGCAGCTCTTGGGACTGTGTCCTGCTGAGATCCCAGATGCTGGCCACCACTGTCAAAGAACTGTCTACTTGTCTCCCCGCACTTTATCTGCAATGTTGCTGCCAATCTCTGATGCCATCTCACGCACAGATGCACCTCCAGTCCTGGGGAAGTCAGCCCTGCAGCAGACAAATGAAGATCTGCAGAATTACGAGCAGCTGCTGTGGAGCGTATGCAGGGCTGGATACAAGGCCACCAAATGGAAGAGCGGCTCACATACGCTGACAACAGGTGTACTCGCACATGCATTCTATGCTTCACCATAATGCACAGAGGGCACTACATTGGCTTGCTTCCTGTCAAACCCAGTGTGCCTGTGTGTGGTACTCACTCTCCTCCTACTGCCTGGTTGAGCTTGTCTGCAATGTACCTCACACTGTCCTGTGACCTGTTGGACTCGTTGGCAGCCAGCACCTCAGGGTCAGTGGGGGCCTGGGGCATGGTGTCAGGGTTCTGCAGCAGCAGCAGCAGCAGCAGCGACAAAAGAATGATGAGTCTGAGCCGTCACTTATCAGCCAGACAACCTGGAAGTTCACAGCAGCACTGCTCATATCCATGGATCCGAACGCAAGCACACGTATATCAGCGGCCTTGTCCGTTGCAGGAGCTATGACCGTCACCTTTTATGTGCAGTACAAGAAACAGCTAGCTACAGCATACTGGTTGCGAACATGGTATGCTATGCAGACCATGCTTCACAAAGTTTGTCGTGCAGTTCTGTGCTTCCCTGTACCTTCTCTGGTACATCAGCTGACACATCATCTGTGTGTGGCTTTGGCTTCATGCTGTCTGGTCTTGGCACCACTGGTATTTCCTCACTGCGGTTCTCTGCGGCGTCACCTGGCCGCTCCAGAACCTTCACCCAGGGTGAGGCAACAGGCTCAGTCTTGTTATGGGACTTGTCAGCGCTGAAAACACCCCGAACACTCTGCCAACAGCAGCACCAGTATAATAGATACTTAGTAAGCCAGACAGCAAGGCTACATGTTTACAAGGCTCACGCAGCAGCAGCAGCAGCAGCAGCAGCAAGGGATGGAGGCACCGGCAGCAGTGTTGCTCAGCAAGTTCACCAAAACATATCAAGTGAACAACTCGCCAGCATGGCCACGACATTTAGGCTGTTAACATGCTGGACATGGCCTCCTCCTGCCATAAATACTCTCTTCTCATTCGGCTCATGCTAGGTGGCACACAAGTTACTGGACAACTGCTGCGCATGTACTGCAATTCACTGCCTTGCTCCAGTGATCTGTGATGATGCAATACTACAATCAATACTCTATTTCAACCTGTAGTTGAGTACATGTCGCGATATCTGACCGGGCCAATCGGCCAGCTGAAAGCATCCTGGCTGCAACGCTGTTCATCTTACAATCAGCACGTTCAGTGATTATATGCCGAGCAGTCGTCTATGCTGACATACTTTGACGCTGTAGAGTATCATACACTCAGTGTCGAAGCATCTCATGGCGAGTTGGCCATTCTGCAGGACAGGAGCCGAGTGAAAGGTCATGACCTCATCAGTGACAGCCATCTTCGGAAGCCCTACGAATCATTTCAGGGCTATGTTTGGAAGGCATTGAGACTCTGAAGAAAACAGTACGCTGCTACTTGCAGGCATTCGCAACACGCGACGGGAGCAGCTGCTGTATAGCACATGTGCAGGTCAGAGCGGTCAAACTTTGTCGGCTGCATGCTGTGTGCTCACCATTTCAACAATCTTCTAAGGTAGCAGGTTTTACTGCAAGATATGCTTTGTTTGTTATCCCAGGAGCAGCGAAGTTGAACAGGTGTTGCCCGAGCTACGTTTGCCACTGCCAGGCTGCTGCTGTGCTGGCAGCAGATTTTTTTGCCGTATCCCTGGCATATAAGAACACATATACCAGTATGCTGCAGGGAAAATTTCAAAAAATTCCTGAATGTAACGGTGTGCGTATGCACCCCTTGAACGTAGGCCTTCCAGGGTCGCAGTGGCTTGATAGCTGACCTCATGATCTATACAGTACTGCCAGGTGTGGTTCTGCCATATCATAAATTTGCCCAGAGCCTTGGGAGAACATTTAGCGTATATAGGGAGAAGCTGTAAAAGTATTGCAGCCTGTCCATGACACACACAAAACCCTTCACAGGCTTGAAATGGCTGTTACAGGGTTCTAAACGCCGTTCTGACGCATACCGTATGCCATGATGGCATCATAGCAATCACCGATTACACTGTATGAACACTGTATGTTGAAGGCTCTGGCTAGAGGTGATTGCTGGTGCTGTAGGAAAAGTGGAAAAGTAACAGCAACCATCCCTTGAGTAGGAGAAGTTATTGAAAACCCCTGCAGGGGTCGGGAGAAAGCCTAAGTTGAAATTTTCAACTTTTTTAAACAAAGAACATATTAAGTGTTTTGGACCCAACCCGCCAGTACGGTATTGGAGAAGTCACATACAAACATTGTAGATGAAGGTATCTTAGACAGTCACTAGTGTGTGTCTCAGATAACCCTTCTTTCTTCCTCCCTTCCTTCTCCATGAAGCGTGTATCCAGTCAATGGACACCACTGCGGTGTCCGACACAGGAGGCTCCTGCCAGCCATAGCTTTATACGTATAATATATATGCTTGTCATTGTCATTGCCAGCTCATCCAATGTTGCATGGCTCTTTCTCACTTATATACCATGTGTAAACCCCTGGAGATCCACAAGCTTCATAAACAATATAGATGAACATTGCTTTGTGCTTGTGCTTGATCTGATCAGATGATACTATCAAGTGTGATAGCATCACACTGCACATATACACTGATCATCGCATGAGGCTGAAAGCTGGCAGAAGAGACATCTTCAAAGTATGCGCCCTTGAGAACTTCTTGAGCACCGGGTGCTTAAATGTTTGGTGCTAACAATCATGAATAATTATCTGGGAACATGGTGGGTTGACACTCTGTGCATGAGACTCCTTTGCTTGTGTTTGATCACACTGCCAGTGTGAGCCCGAACTGCACCGGGTGCACCGGGTGGTGGCTTGACATGACAGCAGTGCACTACAACATTCCAGTGGTGCAGGCTTGACCCCACAGGATGCCATTGAATGACCGGGTGGCAGCATTGTCAGACCCATCCAAAGCACTATGCTACTACAGGCTGTGATGGTTGCGAGAGGTGGGGATCCAATGCAGGCTACAGCCTGCCATCTGCACTGCAGTCACAGTCCCTGCAGATTATCTCCTGCAGTACCTAGCTGATGCACAGCATCACAATCAGCGCACCTGCACAGGGCAGCTGCTGCATCAGCAAGAACCTGATCTTGAAAACAATGGCTTGCCAACGCATGTCGCAGCTTTACATGGCCCACCACACAACCTTTACAGCTTGAAAACCATGCGGCAGAAGCCGCTTCTGCATTGATAGCTGTTCACAGATGCCTCCCTGCAATGCCTCCTCTGAGGCCTGCTCACGGCAGCGTGACATGCTGAGTAGTCAGCATAATAAAGTGCCTGATCGCCCAGATAGTGACTGTTGATTCCACCTGCTACTGCTGGATCTGGGGTTTGTAGCAACTTGAAGGATTATACTTGGACATTGGGTCTGAAGGGCACCAAATTTATGAAGAACAAGTCATGCGCTGTCTGGCTGGTCTCAGAGAAGGCTTGTGAGTGGGTGTCACATGATGCCATCATCATCGTGGCTCTTTGACAGAGTGATGGAACTCCACTTCCCTCACAGAAATACAACTCAGAACCCAGTGGGCGTTGACAGTATCAGCATAATATCTATACCAAGGTTAATGCCAAGTCGATTATCTGCGTGCATGCTGATTGAGCTTGGAAAAATTCACTATCATCACTATTGCAGCCTGTGTGTGGCAGTAAATTATCGAAACCAACTTGTTTGAGGTATTTGTCATGCTGGCTTGGCACCGTTTCACTGAGTTCAACTCAATAAGTTGAAGGTGGTGGTGGGGATAGTAGCAGTAGCAGCAGCAATAGCAGTAGCAGCAGCAGCGGCAGTAGCAATAGAAGCAGCAGTAGTAGCAGTAGTAGTAGCAGCAGCAGCAATAGTAGTAGCAGTAGTAGTAGTAGTAGTAGTGATGAAGGAAGCCGTGAAGTCCTCACTACACATCATGCGCTTGTGGGCTGCAGTATATGAAGAGGGATCAAGCCATGCAACATCGGATGAGCTGGCAAATGAGCTGGCATGCAAGTAGCTCTGCAGCATATGCATGCATCAACACCATATTTATGTCAGTGCCTCAATGCGGTGCAAAGCCCTTGGAAAGCAGTTGCTGCTTTTTGCAACAATCACATGCAGCCCATGTGCAGTCCACCATCCCTATCAAATACAGGTTGCTGTTTGCACAGTACTGACCCACCAGGAAATCAGCTCACCTGCAGCAAGTTGTCTCATGCCACTTGCAATAAAAGATGCCAACACCTCAGTACTAAAGATGCGTGGTTTGGCAGATCACAGAAGAACAAATACATTTTGACCGTGGCGCAGGTTTGGGTCTCCATCTTGTGCCAATCAGAGGTCAACGTGCTTCGGGCTGCTGATCACACGTACAAGAGGCCAATCAGGAGAAAGTATAACACAGAAGTATAGCGTAAATGCCGTCTCCGCATAGCCTTTGTTTGAATGTAAACCTGGGGTCAGGCGCTCCGAATTCTGCGTCGTTTTTTGCTCGCTTAGAACATAAAGCTGACCCGGCACTCCCGCGCCTGAGGCAGCCCTTGTTGTCAACAACACATCATCTTGTATACGAGGTAAACGTCTTTGTAGTCAACAGCGCGGCCATATCAAGGTGAGGTCTCGGAAGCATGCCACAGCTAGCAGCATGCGATGCTCTGCAGTGGCCTGAGATGCATTTCTTACAGTCCCAAGCTCTTGTTAATAAGTTCTTCAAGGGCATGCAGCTTCTCCCTGCGTGCTTCCCTGCTTGACGCCCGTTGTTGTTAAGCAACCTGCTTTCTTGCCTCATCATGCAGGCTCGCTCACGTCAAGTATACCTACCTTTTCAGGGTATCAGTTCTGTGAGTTCAGCAGTCTGACTGACAGCTTGGTGTATTGAGAGCTGACAGATCCTTCTTGCCAGCTCGGGTCTGGAGAACAGCAGTCAGCCGCACGTACTCAGTGTTGTCATACAGCACACAGTCTTTTATCACCAGATGCATCGTCTGTGGCAGCGCCCTGGAACTACAGTAGACCGGGCTTTTTTCAACAACGGCAATTTGAATCATCTTGCCCGTATAGTGCTGGACCAGGAACCTCGAGTCATCAGCCAGGAAGCGCACAGCGCACAGATGTTTTCCCCAGCGCTGCGCTGCACGCTTCCCTGCGGTCATGGCCAGCTTTCCTAACCACTGCATTCTTGTCTTGTTTGCATCCAGGCAACCATGCCCAAGGCCGAGAAGAAGGAGAAAGTAGAGAAGGCTGAGAAGCCCGAGAAGAAGGAAAAGGCAGCCAAGGCTGAGAAGAAGGAGAAGCCAGCCAAGAAGGAGAAGGCTGAGAAGCCCACAAAGGAGAAGAAGGAAAAGAAAGTCAAGGTACCACCTGCTTTGTATGCTCGTCTTGAGGCTTTCAGGCAGCTTCTGTCCTGTCGTAGCAATCAGCAGCCACCATAGCACCACTAATTTGGTGGATCGTTTCCTGCTCATGTGCAGTAGGATGTTCATCCAGCAAACTTGTGTGGGGATTCATTGTTCATCACTTTCCCCTGGTAGTGTGGCATAGTGCCTCTTCAGTGAACTCTACTCCTGATAGCATATGCACCTGTCGCGCACTGATGCCCGTCCTTGCTGCAACCATTGTTGGCAGATCAAGCTTTCATAACATGCGATTGTACCGCGCATCTTGTACTGCTGACATGTCAACCGCTGGTGGAAATGATAGTTGTTGGTTTTAGCTGCCTGTTCTATTGCAGATGGGGCACCACTCTGTTTCCTGCTGCTGCTGACCTCCTTGTGGACCTGCTGTGCTCCATGCCCTGTTGCAGGACCCTGATGCCCCCAAGAAGAACATGGGTGCCTACATGTGGTTCAGCAAGGACAAGCGTCCTGAACTGAAGGAGGCACACCCTGAGTGGAAAGTGGTTGACATTGGCAGAGAATGCGGTGCCTTGTGGAAGAAGCTGAGCGACAAGGAGAAGAAGAAGTATGAGGACCAAGTAGGTAGCACTGATACATGCACTTTAGTCACCCTTGAATGAACTGATTCATGAACTGATTCATGCGTGACTAAAACCCTGGCTTGAACTGGTTGCCTTGCATGAACTGATTGCATGAATTGATCCATGCACCGCAATGGCCCTTGCATGAAGTAGTACCTGCAATACTGACACATTGTATGAATTGGTTGCCTTGCGGAACTGGCTCATGCATCACTAACACCCTTGTTTGAACCCGTCCTTGCACTGCATCACCCTTGCGGAACTGGCTCATGCATCAAACAGATATATTAGACCTTGCTCTGCATTACCCTTGCATGCACTGGTCCTCTGAAATCTTGGCCACTCTCCCTGTCGTTCTGTACTTGACTGCTATTCACTTGTCTCTCATGTAGGCGGCCAAGGATAAGGAGCGCTATCAGAAGGAAATCGAGAAGTACGAGAAGTCCAAGGAATAGAAGGAGTGAAGGGCGTGACCATAGCTGGACTATAGCCAACCGGCTGCCACTGATGGCCATGTTTTGTGGCTGTGGCAGTGTTCAAGTTTGTGATGGTGCTGTTACAACATCAATGTAGCATCCAGTTTTGTAGCTGTAATCCAATGGCCCTGTCAGAATCTTGGTACGTCGGCTTGATGTTACAGCAGGCGACTCATCTGGACTGTTTTCCTGATTTGACGATGCTTGTCTGTGCTGCATTACCCTGAGTGTCATATGAGCTGGACATGACTTGACGTTCACTGGCCAGGTGATTGCCTGGCACACCTTGTTGACTCCAAGTACCACAGTGTAATATACTTCCTAGCGTATGTCAACGAGGTGAAGTACGTCTTGAGGCCTAGCGTATACTGTACCCTAGTAGCAGTGGGTGAGAAGATGTCATAACAGTCATGGTTTGCACTTGTACGAGACGCATCCCTGGATAGCGCCCATGTTAGTTCGTTTGCTGGCTCATCCAATGTTGCATGGCTGTATCTCTTCTGCATGCATGGATATCAACTTCAAGTTGATAAGTAATAGCAGTCAGTTGCTTAAAGCAACATCATGGCCACCTTCCAAGGCTTGAAACCAACATAATATGTCAGATGCAGATCCAATCTGGAAAACGAATCTGCAAATCGGTAAATTAGAGCATCTAGGTGGTGCTTGGGCTACGGCAGCCCACCATCACACTGTACTGTCTGAAACCAAATTTTCTCCCTAATACTACACTGAGTGAGTTCGTTAGCTGCTTCATGGGGGTAGGTCCAGGGCTGCAACTGCTCAGTGACAGCAGCTGTACGGTACACTGTACCAGGCTTAGCAAGCTTGGTATCTTGAAGTCAGGAATGCCATGCCAGTGGATTATTCACTTCAAAGCAGGTTGAGACTCTCACAAAATATGTTGCAATAGGCATACACTGTATGTATTGGCAATGGTATGGTCTGAGTGACGTTTATGACAAAGTCTCAACACAAGGGCACATTCAATTCACATATCATTCCAACGTGACCATCCCAGAAATATACTTGAAGTATGGACTTCGACGTGAGATCATCCCGCCACACAGACTTCACACATGACTTACTAAGGACTTGCAGTTACCATCACACACATAACATGGCAGGCTCGGAGGTACACATCTTGCATGCCCACAAACGTGGCAGAATGAAGACTGGGTGCAGGCATATGATGATGAGATATTACTAAACATACAGCCCAGGTGTACACAATACGCAAGGACAGCGAGGAGGTTGAGCCATACCAGACGGCGAAGCCATACCAGACGGCGATAGCCAGCTATCTCAACAGCAGCAATAACAACAGCAGCAGTAGCAGCAGTAGCCCTGATAATGACAGAACCAGTATAGACAGCATGACCAGCAAGGATAACAACACCGATGATGACGCAGTGAACAAGCCTGTTGATGACGAGTCCATATGGTTTGACTGAAGTTCAAAGACTTCTGCAGTGGGGCATTGATCTGCCGCACCCTCATGTTGGTGCAAGGGAGCTGTGCCTTGATTGGATTGATGTCTCCAAAACAGTCAACTACGGTGTAGGACTGTATATGTGCAACCACCAGCACAGAATCAAAGGCTGTCAGCACTGCCGTAACTGTTTGTCTGTGGATTATTACCCGTGGCGTCAACACTGCTGCCGCTGCTGGTTCCCTGTTGAACGGTCTCTGTGCTGTGCTGCTGTGTTTGCTGCTGCTTGCTCACGATGCTCATCAGCACCTTCTTTTCATTGTAGGTGTTGATGCTCAGCAGCAAGCCCAGCACACCATATAACCCATCCAAGGCGTACTGTGGCTCTGGGGTCAGCAGATCTAGACATCCCAAGGGAGTGACAGCAGGCGCGTATTGGTCAATGTAAACACCAGTAGGGTTTCAACAAGGCACTGCACAAGCTCTGCCACCTGCCTTATGAGCAGAATGTTAACAAAATATATGAGCAATATTGATTGCATCTACAGAATACTGCCAGCTGCTGTGCATATGTGCTCAGTATGATCTCAGTATGATCTCAGTATGATCTCAGTATGATCTCAGTATGGTCTCTGACGTGTGGTTGGCGCTGCAAAAGTTTGCTGTATGCACCAGTGTCCCTGACCACCACTGCACAGATTCATTACAAATGCACTGCTGGTGAACATCACACTGCCATGCTTCTAAAATGCAGGTGATGCCTTGGCTGCTGCTTACCTTGCACTACCACCAACCCCAACACCAGTGCCATGTACCCAAAAAGGTACATCCTGAAAGGGCTGCTGACCTGCTCCTCTGCTGATGCTGTGACAGCAGCAGCTGCCTGGCGCACAGCAGGATCAACAAACCCTTGCTGGGGGTTCTTCTGCTTGCTGCTGCCACCACTACCGCCAGCTGCCACAGTGTCGCTGCCCTTGTCTTGGTCTTCGTCGTCTGCAGATGGCTGATAGAGGTTTCTAAAGAACAGCCCTTGGCTACGAGCTGATGCTGAGGCAACCTCAAAGGCACGCAAGTCCTCTTGGTCAGCCTGCCAGCATCAGCAGCAGCAGTGGTGCTGGCACAACAGCAGATATAACACAAAATGCAAGCTGAAATTTAATGTGCTCCACTGCAGCTACCATGCAGGGTCAACCTCAAACCCCATGCAGGGTTGGCACTAAGGAGTCTGAGACATTGGATGCAGACCCAAATGAATGTTTTTACCACTGTTCAGCCTTCACCTTCAACCTGAGGCTTGATCCTCATCGCCCTCCTTGCTGAGCATAGGCAGCCACTGATGAAGCAGGATGGTAGCATTGTGTGTACCCTCTCACCTTGATTTGATTCTTGATCTGCTGCACCTGCTGCTCAAGCTCATTAAACTTCTCATTTGCATCAGACTGCAGGACAAAAACTCACAACCGTCTACATCAGTTGCAAAGTCGATTGGGACTGTAATCTGCTGTCGACAGGACATACTACTACTTGCTTGCGATGTATTGACAGCGCCTGCACCACTGAGGAGCCATCACTGCCAAAATCCATTGACAGGAGGAAAGGTGTCCTGCTGCAGAAGACAGAAGAGGACAATATGTGATTTTCGACGCTTGCGACGACTTACGAGTACTTGTGTGCTCTCCAGCTCTGCCCTAAACTTCTCAATACCCAACTCAGCATCAAGTTCACTGATCAACTGCAAGACAGACACAACACTATGAGATAATCATAGGAAGGCATGACCAGTATGCACAACTAAGGCAACCCTTACATCTTCTCCTAACTGCTTCAAGTCTTCTACTTTGCCTTTCAAGTCCTCCTTGATCTCTTCTTTGAGTGTCTGAGTCTCCACCTGAACTCGCAGCTGCTGTATAAGCGCTTCTTGCAAATCCTTGTCACCACCTACGCTCTCAAACTCATTGAAGCCTCCTGCCCATAACCGAGTACAAGGCAGGTTTCTGCTGCGCCATGCGCTCCTGGCGGGCAACGCAGGGGCCCAGCATGCGTGCAACCGTTGCGTGCAGAGAATGCTCATGGTCTTGAGCAGCGCTTATCTCCATGAAACAATTATGCAGGTATCTGTAAGCAGTTGCGGACTTGAGGTTCCGGAACAATTGGTTTGTCCTTATCATCATCACACGTGTTTGAACAACTGATATTTGGCCTGCACTGCATCAGCTGTTGATCACTGCGCATCAACTTCATTAGGATACAGAAAACACTTGACAGCTTCGCAACAAATCAAGTCGCTACGTGTCAACTCGGCCATTCTCCACCAGTCGCGTCCTAGCTGCTGGATCACCTTATTATGTTGGCTGCAGCGCGTGTGCATCATCGTCTGGTGCAAAAGTCGTTTATAGCGTCCGTCAGCAGGCAAGTATGCTATCGCAGCGAGCCATACTGCATATGTGCCTGAGAGTGCAGCAAGGTGATGCTTTGCCATGCGCATGCAATGAATACTCACCTGCGCATGTGAGCACGTCATTGACATTGCAGCAACCTGGGCAAAGTAATCTTAAGCACTTTCACATCCAAAGTGTGTGCTTTGCCAAATCCACCACCAGCAGCAGCAACAGCAGCAGAGTCATGTGATTTGCTAGTTTCTGCAGGGTGTCGAGCAGTATGTCAATTCACAGCAGACGCAATGTTTCAGCCTCAGCTGCCGCAGCTGCTGGTGACACTGGCAAGGATGATGTGCAGGGAGCAATGCTGGAGCCATCAGTGGTCAACACACCCTGGGTGCGAACGGCAGGCGGCAGCATGCATGCCATGCAGCCTCCTACAAGCAATTGCTTAACACATTACTATCTGCTGTTGTGTAGAACAGCAATGTAGAATCATCACGGCAACAAACCACCAACAAAGAGTCTTGATGTCAAGCAGAAGGGCCAGGCACCTGCAAGAACAATGGCATAGAATCAACTTGGATAACAGCTTGAACCTTTGCAGCATCTGCAACCTTCATCTGTAGCAGATCTTACTGCTCTCGGCCAGCAGCTTGCACATCCAAGCATGTCTCACTCATCAACTTGCATCCTTCTTGTTCACTGGCAGTCAGTAGGCCTACCCTGAGGGTTTGCATGGCTGCTCGTATGCAGGCCCGTGCCTTTGGCGTGACTGCTGCAGTTGCCGCGACAGCAGCGTCCACAACAGTCATGCCCCTGCAGGCAGCTAATTTTGTTCACCTGCTAGCATACGGCATCTTCCTGGTAAGTGTCAGCGCAGCCAGCAAAGAAGCAGCAGCAGCACAAAAGTCTGCTTGATGTGTGCCATCCCCACTGCTAGAGAAACTCTCCAAGTGTTTCCAGGCATCTGCACATGTTTGCACATCATAATGTTTGGCAGGGTGCTCCAGCGGCCCTGTCCAACAGCCACACACAGACACAGCTGATGAGTTGGTGCATCAGCCAGCCACTTGCCAGCCTTCACTGATTGGGTCTACTTACGGAGGGGTTGTATCGTGCACTGCAGGGCAGCAATGTGTGGAACACCTTCTTTGTTGGTGAGCAGCAATACAAGGATCGACAGAAACCTTGTCGCAAACCAGCAGAATGTGACTTCTTGCAGGTTTCTACACGTCAGGTTGTGGGGTGTGTGAGTAACACAGCACGCGTCTTGCTGACACGCGCCCCATGCCTGCACTGCTTCTTCCATCATCACTTCCAGGCTGACATGCCTGCACTGCTTCTTCCATCATCACTTCCAGGCTGACATGCCTGCACTGCTTCTTCCATCATCACTTCCAGTTTGACTCCATCAACTGCTGCAGGTCTGACAATGTTCAAGAACATGCCCAGGCAAACCTTTGGTAAAGTGCAGAGCAAGCTGTTCCCGCAGTGAGTGCAGTGCGTGCCCTGATGGCCTGTCAGTGCCTGCCAACAGCCAGCTCATGTTGTCACTCGCCCCATGAGAGGATGCCTGGCAGTTTGTGGATCTCTCTCTGCTGTGACCACCTGACCTGTCCAGACATCAACAACAGCTGACTGAGTTCATGTCTGCCTGGTCAGGTTCTTTGCCCTGACTACGGGCTGCAATCTTCTGCTGCTGGGCGGCCTGTACCTGGCCGGCCTGTCCACCGCGCCACCCCGGGCTGCTCTGACCCTGGGCCTGTCTGCAGTGGCCTCCCTGGGCAACTGGCTCTTCATCGAGCCAAAGACAACAACACTCATGTTCGAAAGGTGAGGAGGCCGTGAGCAACACTGTGGGCCTGGCAGTCAGTGCTGCATGTGAAGAGGGACCCAGAGGCAGCACTGCCATGCTACTGCCACGTTCATGTCCTAGATGTGTTGCTGCTGGATCTGGTGGGACAACTCAAGTTGCCAGTGATCTGCCCTGGTGTGAAAGACTCACTCCGGCATCGGGGTGTCACACATCATTCTTTACTTGATGCATGCAACACAGAGGTTTTGTGAACTGAGCGTGAACTGAGGATACATATGTATGCACCTGATTATAGTCGAATCATATGGACCAAATTTCCACTGATGATGGTGGTAAGTCCACCCTGCATCTGCTGTTGTGTTCACCAGGTATGACATTGAGAACAAGAAGAGCAAGACGAGTGACGATGACGCTCGCATCAAGGCCTTGTACAAACAGTTTGGCATGTGGCATGGCATCAGCAGTTTAAACAACCTAGTGGTACTGGCAGCAGCAGTCGCATATGGTTGGAGCCTGGCGGGCAGACTGACATTGCATCTGGCCTAGACTGCCTAGGTGCAGTGAAATTTTTACAGCAGACTCAAGGACGGGGTTTGAGCTCTGTACTCGCAGACGTGATAGAGTGATTAGCAAGGGGTGCTTGGTTGCTTGCATGTTGTTGTAAGATCTGCCACTGTTCAGTGAGCCTACATGCACTTCAAACACTGTTTGTACAGTGTCAATGGTGTCAAAGAGTAGGGTTGCATTGGTTAGGATATCTTTCCGTTGCCGCGAAATGAAGGCTTCATCACAACGATGGTGGTCACTACGATATGTGGATCAACAAGGTCGGAAGGCTGGGCTCCTTGAGTTGCAGCTGCGTGGGCTATTAAGCGCGTTTCTGCATGCAGCGTAACTCGCTTTCTGCCGCAAACATATGGCAGTTGTTCACCATTTTCAAATGTTAACAGCAGCACTTGCTACTAGGACCATTCCATTGACTGGCGAATAAGGATCTGACACTGCTTGATGTATTATATGTACTCATGATGTACATAAGGGATCTCGCAGGCACATGATTGTTGTAATATTATTGGCCCCTTAGTAACAATGCTGTAGACAGAAGCAATCACTCCTACTTTGCTACACCTGGGCATGCCAACGTGAGCTCTATTGAATATGCAAGAAACGCACAGTCAGCTGCAACCAGGTGCCCTGTACACTGACATCCAGACCTGTCAGTGCACTCTAGCACTCCCACTGCTATCTGTGCTGCACCTGTGCCCCCAACACCACCTGGAGGGAATCCTGCTGTGATATTTTGGAGTATCCCCCTGATCTGATCTGCAAGCCTGGTGGAGTGGTCCACCAGAGATCCTTTGACTGCGGTACCACACACTGACAGCACTGCTGCCAGCTGCACATCAGGCAGCAGCAATGCTTGCAGGTGAAGGTCCAACAAACACACCAGCTGTGCAACCAGCAGCTTAACAACACCAGAGTGCTGCTGCAATCCCCCTTGCAGCTGCTGGTGCTGCCCCACACAAGCTGAAGCAGCAGACATGGCACTGCTGAATGCAGGAATGAGCCTTTGCTGCGCAGTCAGCCGTTCCCTTTGCCCCGCTGGTAGCTGTACTTGCTTGATCTGCTGCGCTTCACTGTCCTGCTTGGGAGACCCTGCAATCACACATTCCAGCTGACAGCACTTGCTCAAGACTCTGAAAATGACCCTCAGCAGCTTCTCCTGTTTCTGTCCCACGTTGAGCACTGCTGCTGCTGCTGCTGCAGTGGAACCATCTGGTGTGCCTGGCTGCTGCTGCTGCTGCTTATTGCCACAGGTTGACCTGAGGAGCTGTTGCCAAGCAGCTGGTGCCTGCAGTAGTAATGCAAGTAGGTGACTCACTGGGTCCAACCAATCCCTCTGGCTACGTTGCGTTGTACTGCCACTCAGCTGCTGGCCAGTTGTCCGCTGCTGCTGCAGGGGCTGGCTGTTCCCTGCCTTCATTTCTGTATTGATCAGCCTCCAGATGTCATGCCAGGTTTGCTCATCCAGCACTGCTGACAACTGCTGGAGTGCATCACACACAGACTCATGTGCACCAAAATCTCCAGCTCCAGGAGTCATGTCCCCTCTGATGTTGAAACTGCAATCGACCCTGCAGCTAATCAGTGCCATAGCTTCTATCAAAACTGCAGTTGCAATTTTCCTGAAACTGCCGATACCGCTGATGCAGGAAGGAATCAGCCTGCAAGCCAGCTTGAGCATTGCAGTGACAAGCGCCCTGTACTTCTGTTGCCCTGCTGCATGCCCCAGTTGCTGCTGCTCAGCAACCACAATGCCGACAGCACCAGCAGCAGGTGGTAATGGTGCACGATAGGCCAGTTCAGCTGCCTGGCAACACAACTGCAGCAGGCTGTCAAGCCGCGGGTGATGTGACGCAGTGGCTGCCACCGCTGTCATCACCTGGAGCACTGCCCTGGGCACATCATGCTCCTGCAAGCCCTTCCAATCCCACTCACCACCAACAGCAACTGCTCCTGCTGACACAGCTGCTGTGCTGGCTGGCCTGCTGCTGCTGCTGCTGCTGCTGGCCTCAGCACCACCATCTGTGTCAGGTGGCACCCAAAAGTCAATGAAGTGCTCAACCACCTTCAAGGTCAACTCCTCAGGTGGCTGCAGCAGTTGCTGCAGGTGAAGCCTCATGAGGGTGTCTGGCACCCTGAACAACTGCCACCTCAGCAGCACGGTGTGCATCAGTGCAGACGGGCCTGTGGAACTGAGGTTGTCTGGTGATTGGATATGCTGCTTCCTGTGCTGGAGGTTCTGCCTGCTGAGCTGCTGCTGATCTGTCTGATCGGTCTGATCTGTCTGATCTGTCTGATCTGTCTGATCTGTCTGATCTGTCTGATTTGTCTGATCTTGCTGAGATTGTACGCCACTTTCCAGCTGCTCTTTGCTTGCTGCTGGCTGCCTTGCAGACTCCTGCTGAGTGCCACCAAGCTTTGCCCCTTGGCCCAGTTCCTGCTGCTCGGTTTGCTGGTTTTGAGGCGCAGGGGCTGCTGCTTTGTGATGCTTGCTGGGGTGAACATCCACTTCCCTGATGCCACCTGCAGGGGGTGTGGCAGCAGAAGGTTGGGAGGTTGTCACAACTGATACCTCTCTGCCACTACCCCTATATTGCTGGTGTGGCTGCTCCTCTTGATGCTGGGACTGGTGCTCTTGCTGCAGCTGCTGCCCATGCCGCTGCTGCTGTCCCTGCTGTGCTGCATCCTGCTCTCTGCTCCTCTTCTGGCCCCGTGCTGCACCACCAGCAGCAGCAGTAGCCCTTGCAGTGCCATCTTGATATTCATCCCTCTGCTGCTGCTGTGCGCCCTGCTCTCTGCTGCTCTGCTGGCCCTGTGCAGCAGCAGCAGCAGCAGCAGCAATCGCATTGCTATCTTGATGCTCAGCTCTCTGCTGCTGCTGTGCACCCTGCTCATTGCTGCCCTTTTGGCCCTGTGCAGCAGCAGCAGCTCTTGAGGAGCTATCTTGAAGCTCAAATTGCTGCTGCTGTGCTGCATCCTGCCCTCTGCTCCTCTTCTGGCCCCGCGTTGCAGCAGCAGCAGCAGCAGCAGCATCTGCAGTGCAATCTTGATGCATAGCTCTCTGCTGCTGCTGTGTGCCCTGATCTCTGCTGCTCTTCTGGCCCTCTGCAGCAGCAGCAGCTGTTGAAGAGCTGTCTTGAAGCTCAAATTCCTGCTGCTGTGCTGCATGCTGCTCTCTGCTCCTCTTGTGGCACCGTGCTGCACCAGCAGCAGCAGCATCTGCAGTGCCATCTTGATACTCGTCCCTCTGCTGCTGCTGTGCGCCATGCTCTCTGCTGCTCTTCTGGCCCTTTGCAGCAGCAGCAGCAGCATCTGCATCATCTGCAATGCATTCTTGATGCACAGCTCTGTGCTGCTGCTGTGTGCCCTGATCTCTGCTGATCTTCTGGCCCTGGGCTGCAGCAGCAGCTGTTGAAGAGCTGTCTTGAAGCTCAGATTCCTGCTGCTGTGCTGCATCCTGCTTTCTGCTGCTCTTGTGGCACCGTGCTGCACCAGCAGCAGCAGCATCTGCAGTGCCATCTTGATACTCGTCCCTCTGCTGCTGCTGTGTGCCCTGCTCTCTGCTGCTCTGCTGGACCCGTGCAGCAGCAGCAGCAGCCATCCTTTCAGTCCTATCTGAGAGCTCATGCTCTTGCTGCTGCTGCTGTTTTGAAGTGACCACCCTGAGCTCTGCAGGCAGTGCAATAACGGGCAATGTACCACTGGCTTCACCAGCCACAACAGCGTGCCTGGCCACGGATGCTGCTGCTGCTGGCACAACACCTGCATCAGTCGCTGACGCTGCCCCCTGATCACCCCCAGCACCACTGCCTGTACGGCCAGGAGGTGCTGCCAGCTCATCACCCCCAGCACCACTGCCTGTTCCGCCAGGAGGTGCTGCCAGCTCATCACCCCCAGCACCACTGCCTGTACGGCCAGGAGGTGCTGCCCCCTGATCACCCCCAGCACCACTGCCTGTACGGCCAGGAGGTGCTGCCAGTTCATCACCCCCAGCACCACTGCCTGTACGGCCAGGAGGTGCTGCCAGCCCATCACCCCCAGCACCACTGCCTGTACGGCCAGGAGGTGCTGCCAGCCCATCAACCCCAGCACCACTGCCTGTTCCACCAGGAGGTGCTGCCAGCTCATCACCCTCAGCACCACAGCCTGTACGGCCAGGAGGTGCTGCCAGCCCATCACCCCCAGCACCACTGCCTGTACGGCCAGGAGGTGCTGCCAGCTCATCACCCCCAGCACCACTGCCTGTTTCGCCAGGAGGTGCTGCCAGCTCATCACCCCCAGCACCACAGCCTGTACGGCCAGGAGGTGCTGCCCCCTGATCACCCCCAGCACCACTGCCTGTACGGCCAGGAGGTGCTGTCAGCTCATCACCCCCAGCACCACAGCCTGTACGGCCAGGAGGTGCTGCCAGCCCATCAACCCCAGCACCACTGCCTGTTCCACCAGGAGGTGCTGCCAGCTCATCACCCCCAGCACCACTGCCTGTTTCGCCAGGAGGTGCTGCCAGCTCATCACCCCCAGCACCACAGCCTGTACGGCCAGGAGGTGCTGCCCCCTGATCACCCCCAGCACCACTGCCTGTACGGCCAGGAGGTGCTGTCAGCTCATCACCCCCAGCACCACTGCCTGTACCGCCAGCAGGTGCTGCCAGCTCAGCAACCTGTCTACCACTCCCACCAACAGCAGCTGCAGGGCAGGGCTTGCTGGTACTCCCCTGGCCTGGACCTGTGCAGCTGGCAGATGTTGCAGGCTGCCCAGTGTTCTGAGCTGGAGGCCTGGGCTCCTGCCGGTGCACATCAGGCACCGACACTCCCTGTGGTGCTGGCATGGCCACATCCACCTGGTGCTGCTGCTGAGGTCCAGGTGGCACAGCATCAGAAGTGGCACCAGCTGTAGCCAGCACCTGCAGTGCGTTGACTGCCCCTTGAGCGGCCTTGACGACAGTTGCGTCTGGCTCCTGCTGCTCCTGCTGATGGTCTGGCATGGTGTGTTTGATCCACTGCAGGAAGTGCCGGATGGCCAGGCCACCTGTGCCAAAAAGGCGCATGTCCTGGGAGGCTTGGGCGCTGGGGTGACCACCACCTGCGTGCTCATGAGCTGCACCTAGGGTTGCAAATGACGCCTTGCACACACTGCATTGCAAATGCTGCTGCCGCTGCCGCTGCTGCTGCTGGGACGAAGCAGCAGCTACTACGGTGAACCTGGCACATGGTTGGTGGATTGCACCTGCCATAACGTCCAACTCCAGCCCAGGCGGCAGCAGTGCATGCTGCAATAAGGTGTCTGCACTCATGCACTGTGCCTGCATACCCGCACTGCCAAGGGCATTGATTATGTACTGCTTGTGCGCGCCTGCCATCTGTGCTGCTTCTGCTGCCGCGACTTCTGCTTCTGCTTGGATCGGCTGGCAGGACCATCTGCTGCCTACTACAGCAGCCTGTGCAACACAGCCATGGCTATGCCATTGGACTCCTGGACTGCTGCTTTCATCATTGGCTGCTGCTGCCTGGAAGGGACCTCTCCCTGCAGCAGCAGCAGACCCGCACCTACCGCCACCAACTGCTGCAGCAGCACCCGCCTGATTGCCTTTGCCATGGGCTTCTGAAGTGTTATGGTCCTGGCTGGCTGAGGCCCCTGCTGCTGCTGCTGCTGCTCCAGGAGGTGGTGGAGCACGCCCTGGCCTCGCCTCTGCTGCAGCAGTAGTTCCTTGAGCCGAGCCCCAAGGTAGCGACTGTCTGACTGACCTACAGCTGCTGGCACCATCTGCTACTGCTGTTGAGACTGTCTGTATTGGAAAGCCCTGACAGCCAAGGCAGGTGCCACGCTTGGCAGCAGCAACCGCAGCAGCAGTGTAAGTGACCCTTGACAGAGGAGGGTCTGTAGCACAACTTAAGTGGTAACTGTGGCAGCAGACTTGGCACTTTGTAATCTGCTCGCCAGGGGGGCTGTAGTCATTCCCACAGATCACACAAGTGTCTAGGTGTGTGTCAACATCACCCTCCGGACCTGCTGCTCGGACGACATCCTGCAGGTGCAGCCCCCGCAGCTGCAGAAAGCCCTCTATGAAAGGTCTGTCCACAAGATGTGGCGTACTGTCAGCAATTGCTGCAGCTGATGGCTGTGATGCTGCTGCTCTATCGCCCTGAAAGCGCATGAAAAGCTGCTGCAAAGCTGCAAGCACCTGCTGCTCAGTAATCCCCTGCTTTTTTGTTTTTGGCAGCAATGCAGAGTCATGCAGCAGTGCCACGAGACAAGCTGCCTCCCGCGACCAGTGCGGCTCAACCCGATCTGTTTCCACTGCGTTATGGCAGTAGGGAGGAGCACCGACCAACAGCCACAGCAAGTGTGGGCACCTGCGCTGTTCTGCTGTGTCCTGCTGCTTCAGCTGCCCGACTGAGGGCCTGTAGCTGCTGGTCATGTACCACACCACACGGTGCTGCAGGATGGTTTGTGCCAGTGTCTTCAGCCCCTTGCTGCTCCGGAGCTCAGGAGTTCGCAGCACAAGGTGGGCCACCTCAACAAGTAACAAGGCTGCTGTTCGCTGCATGGGCAGGACAACTTCAGGGGGATAATCCTGCTGCCTTTTGAATAGCTGATCAAGGCGTTGCTGCAGCTGGCGCTGCTGCTTCAGTGCCGCTGCCCACGCTGTGTGGTGACTGCTGTGCTGCTGCATGAAGCTGATGACATCAGCTGTATTGCTACATTCCTTGGCGTGTCCTTGTTGGCAAATGATGCACCACAAGACAAGGCGCTGAAGCAGAAGGCATGGGAAACAAACACAATGCCACAAATGTAAGTACCAAGACACAGACAATCATTGCCGCACATCATGCTGACAAGGAAGCACTGTCTGTGCCAGCAGTAGAGTTTGGCATCGCATGCATGTGGGTCGCTGTACGAAGGTGCTTACCGGGGGTATTGATAGCTGGCTGAGTCCCTGTCCAGGACGCAGCTGAATTTTAAGACCCCATAAGAATCCGCTGGGCCAGGCTACAGTACTGCTGTTGTGTTTGCTCTGCCCCGCTTCTTCATAGTGATGAGCTATTTCACCCGCTGCTTGATTACCAAAGATTTTCAGTGTGACCGAATCTGGGGGCTGGATACAGAGGCGAACCTGAATGCGAAGCGCAAGATAATGATGATCACTGTGCGTGCGTACCGTGCACCATGCTGGTAGGTTGTTTACCCTGTGGCAGTGACCTAACTGCAAGATAGCATCAACTATTGATTTCAAGTGCGGCTGCGCGCTAGAAGCAGCTCCCAGCATAAAGTCCTGCTGCATAGTTAAAGTTCAGTTTGAAAATTGCTGGTCAATACATGCAGGTGGGGCCAAGGCTCTTCTCATCATGTCCTTTCAAATTGTTGATACAGTATTTTGCAAGCATGGTGAGCCTGAAGAGACCACGTCCAGCAGCAGAGCGATTCAAATATGCGCGACAACGTGAACTCGTATGTTGTATGCCTCAACAATAACCAAAAGCACGAGACACGCTGCTCAGCTGGGTTGTTGACCAGAACATGTCCAGTGCTCAGTGCCAGGTCAAGATCTGCTGTCACATGGCATGTGTTACATGTGTGAATGACAGGCGAGCAGGTGCCACTGCTGCTGCTGCTGCTGCTGCTGCATGTGAAAACAATCAACATCCATAATGACTAGATTAACCGCACACGCTAAGTATAGGTTCGCAGCTGGTGAGAGCTGTACAAGGGATACATTCAGACACAGCTGATGATGCAAGGCCCTGGGCTGGGTCGTCTTAGCCAGCATGAGCAAAAGCGCGACTTGATTCAGGGGTGAATTGGCAGACTGATGTCATTGGCAGCCATACCAAGTCCCTCCACTGCTACCACCACAGCATGCATAGAACCCACTGCCAGGTCTATGGCAGAGAACGCCCTTTGACACCTGCAGCACTTGTTGTCTGAAGACAAGTCTGCAACATAATAATTCGATCAGCCGGACAGTCCTTCCAAGGCAGCCCTGCAAGCTCTTGTGGCTATGCTGACCCCAAGTTGAGGTGAGTTGCCTGTGCATCCTGCTGAAACAGCACGGTGCTGCATCTGTTCCCACAGGTGATGCTTCTCTGTCAGTTGCAGTCTGTTGCTGTGTCAGCTGGGGTTTCAGACTTGAGGATGCCACTATGCGCTCCATGTGCTGCACATTGGTGACCTTCTTCAGCATATACATATCTGAAGTGCATGGCTTGCTGCCAGCCCTTGGGTGACTCAGGGTCCCACCTGTCTCTCTCTCTTGTGAGGCCTCCAGTTGCAGAGGCAGCAGCAGTGGCAGCGGATTGCCGGAATGGCTTGGAGGTACAAGCTCAGCAAACAAGTTGTCAAAGTAAGAGACTCTGAAGCACTGCCCAGCTGACCACTGGGGTATCATCAGGTTGATGATAAAGCACTCAGCTGCAGCGGCCGCTGCTTCGATAAAGTGTGATACACGCCTGGCGCTGCCTCAGCAAGCGCTTCATGATGCAACGCCCAGCGCTTCTTGCGTGTGGTCACACTCTGCTGATCGCATCTCTACTCATCATCGCTGCCTTGTTAGTCTGCTGCAGGCAGTGCCTGACACCACCAGTGACTGGGTGCCTGCCAGTGGTGTGTGTGTTGACTCTACATAGCTTGGTGCAACACACTCTGGCAGTAGATCATTGCCCTGTCCTGCAGCACTCTGCCAGGCAGCCCATCTGTATTTGCAGCTACACGTCTTGCGCAAAAGGTTGGCCGCCAACCTGCTGCAGCAACCTGCTGTTACTGCAGCAGTGAAACAGAGTCACCAAGGAGTCACCATAGTGGCTGCTTTGCACAGTCCATGCTGGTCAGGGCTCACTCATCCAGTCAGAGTAACACTTATCCTGCAAAGGTCTGTGTGGCTTCATGCAGGCAAAGCACCACCCACCATGTGGAGTCCACAGTGCGCAGCATACTGTAGTTGGCAGTCTGAATTCCTCTGGTAGACCTCCTGCAGCACTTCGTGTCTGCTGTGGCAACTGACGTGGTCTCCTTGACTGGGCCAGCAGGAAGTTTGCAGCACAACTGATTATGCCTGACAAAGGTATCCTTGGCATGGAATGGTTGAATTCAACAGTATGATTGTCGCCATGGCGGCGGCTGAACTGCTTGCCAGTGGGGCCTCAGGCTGCCGCATCCCACTGACACCAGTGCTGTGGCCTTATTAAGCGGTAAGTGGTGCCAGCCGGTAGATAGCTGGCAGCTGCACTGGCAGACCCGCTAACATGACAAGTAGTTGGCCATGCATAAACCAGCATGCTCGACCAATGCTGTGTTCATCTACTGTGACTGCCACAGCAAGTGTTCTTGCAGTTTCTTCAGTGAATAGTACACGCTACGGTAGTACCAGTGGCCAGGCCCTGGATGGTCGGCGTTTCACCAGACTTGCCTAAGCTGCATGACAGCTAATCCCATTTGAGGTAGCCCTGGCTGCACCACCCAGCAGGGTCACCCAAAAAATTTTGCTCACCGGAGTCCTCGCTGATCAAGACTTGCTGGGTCAGCAGCAGGCATGCTGGGTGTTGCAGCTGCAGCCACCCCTGGGGGATGATGGAATTCCAACTGTGTACAGCGGGAGGATATGGCCGGGCCTGACATGGGTGCACATGGACAGCTACTTGCATTCAAGCTGTAGCTGACCAGCCCAGGGTAACCACTCATAGCACAGGTTCTTCATCTTTGTAGTTGATGGGTGGTGACGTTCTTCTTCTTTTTAGGTGATGGGTGATGAAGGGTGAGGTTGAATCCCGCCTAGTGGGCTAGTGCCAACCCCCCGGACAGGAATTCACTTTCCTGAAGCAAGGGAACAGAATTGACTTCCTTGTGAAGACTCAACTTTTGAAGAACTTTTTGAGCTCACAGCCTACCTCTCACACTCCATTTCAGCTGTGTTTTTTTGCTGAAGGAGTTGCAGCGCTACAGCTAGCTGTCCCAAGGTGAATTGATGAGATGGCAACAGTGTGGTGGCAGGCACAGCTTGCAGCAACAGCAGCAACGACAATCGCAGCAGCAGCAGCAGCAGCGACAAG
The DNA here is from genome assembly GCA_018290735.1 of Coelastrella sp. MACC-549. Lineage (NCBI taxonomy): Eukaryota > Viridiplantae > Chlorophyta > Chlorophyceae > Sphaeropleales > Scenedesmaceae > Coelastrella > Coelastrella sp. MACC-549. The sequence goes on from JABEVS010000049.1 coordinate 153,327, forward strand.
ACAGTAAGCAGGAATACCATCTGAATAGTTTGCTGTGATTCAATTTAAAATCCCAAGCCAAGTTGACTGCTCATGCTTTGCAGATATATGCAGGGCAATGGTATGGCCATACTAGCGCTCAACGAGTTTGTTGCAGATGCTCGAGGATGAGTTTCTCATCGTGTTTGAATGCCCCTAATAATGCCCATTGCGGCAGAAATTAGCCGGTCTTTTTTCAGCAATTGGAGGGTGAGACCAATATCGTGCAATGGCCGGCCTGTTGGAGATGCTTTGTCCTTGTTTATGCACCAGAAGCCCACATTAATTGCTTCATTCTTGCATGCTTGTTGACTGAAACGCTGTAGCCCAGCTGCAAAAGAGATAGAGCCATGCAACACTGGATGAGCTGGCAAATGGAACTGACATACAATTGCACAGTTGCAACTAGAGTTTCAATGCCAGAAGTTGAAGCGTCACTTGAAGTTTCGGAGGATTTCTGGTCACTTGGCTGTGAAATCAAGTTCAATTGTAATGACGATGATAGCGTTGATCTATAATTCCCATGAGCGGCTCTGTTGGCTCCCTCGGGGTGCCTTGCTGGTGCCAGGTTGTATGGTATGTATGGTATGGGATATCATACCAACATCCCCGACCTGATCTTCCACATTATTCCTGAGCTGCCTATAATAGCTCAGAAATGCTCATAATCGTGGAAGAGATTCGGTTTTCTGGCGGAATTCGGACAGACGATATGTTGTAAATCTTTCTCAAAGTTTTCCACTCCACAGTGCATACAGGTCTATCCACAGGTCTTCATCACACCCACACTTCTCGCGTGCATCGTAAGCAAACGAGCTGCAAGCAGAACTTATCGTGGCGCAACGGCGCAAGTGCAGGCCACGCAGGCCCCGAACGCTTTGTGTCTGCGTCAACTATTGTTATATGAGACCTAGTTTATCAGGGCGTTGGTTCATCACATGGGACGCTAGCGATGACCGTGACTTTGCCGCGTATCACATTCAGCCATTGACTTATGCCTCACGCACTCGAAAAATAGTGAGTAAGAAGATTAAAGTTACTTATGCTGTTGTACGCAGACACTGTATCTTTCTTGTGCTCTCTTCAGTGCCTTTTCTCGATCAAAGCTCTAATGCTGCATTTGCGTGTCTTATACCTCAACCCCAGGTCTTATAAGTTGGCATATGGCTGGCACAGCGCAAGAAGCGCAGGGTATGCTCGGAGCCCATAGCTCGGAGCACTATGGGCTCCCTGTGCGTTTTATGCGCCAGGTGAGGTCCGCACTGTGCATCAGATTGCAAATATCAAACTCCCATCAACCTTGACGGTTTCCCGCCCGGCCTGCTTGGTTGTGGCTATTATGGCTTGTCAGCTGTCCAACGCTGACCTCGTCCCCTGACGGCAGAATGCCCGGTGCATTGCAGGTGACGGCCACCGATGAATACATTCTGGGCTGCACAGTGCCGCGAAGGCTGCGAAAAGGTGATAACAGTGGCGTAGTGCTGCGTACAGTTTGTTCACCCATCGTGATACCTTTCTTTGGGACAAATGGCTGACACTGCTATTGTTTTTGCAGGCAACAGGCGTCGCTTACAAAGCGTTTGGCCCAGTCACGTCGAGCAGCACTATGATGCGGGATTCCACGAGGTGAGTTTCCAGCCACTGTCAGCTGTTCTCGGCTGTTTTGCCCTCGCTCTTCAGGATCGCAGCGATGATATGGTACAGCCATGGACGGCGGTGTGCAACTACTGCGAATTGGTCTTGACCCTGTTGATTGGTTGCAGGATGAACGGGAGGCATTGGAGGCGCTCTGCTTCCTTAGCTGCGCCGGATTTCCTCCTACCGCTGGTGGCATGCAGCCCCCAGCGGGCAGCGGGCAGCGATCAACCTCTGCAGAGCCCAAGGAAGCAATTGACCAGCAGGCACAACAGCAGCATAGCAAGGGCAGCTGTGAAACAGCAGTACATGCTGATGGTAACAAAGCTGCAACAGCATATCAGCTTGCTAGACAATACAGCCCGTCATCAGACGTCAGTTCTGGGGCATATCATGCTGCTCTGGTGCTGCGAGACGCTCCTGACATACAGCCGCAGGAGCAGCCTGTTGACATGGCGGAAGACATTCATCCAGCAGCACTGCTGCCAAGTGACACATGCATGACGCAGACAGCCTCAGCGGCAACTTGTCCCCTGGCCAGCAACACCCACTTGCAGTGGCAGCAACAGCAGCAGCAGCAGCAACAGTGCCTGATTGGTGCAGGGCACTGGCAGCAACAGCACACGCATCAAGTGTTGGAGCAAGATGCTCCACAGCAGCTTGTGTCAGCTGACTGCTTACAACACATGGAACACAGCTCTGCTGGACAGCCAGCAGCTTTCCTGGCCCCTGAGCAGCAGTTGCAGGCTCTCCTGGCTTCAGAACCAGCGAAGCACATTGCAGCAGCAGCACCACCACCATGGGCAGCAGGCAATGCGAGTCAGCCTGCCTGCCTTGGTATGTCAGCAGCAGCACAGCTTTGCAGTGCATCTGGTGTGATGCCCCTTGTGCAGCAACAGCTTCTGGCAGCTGTCAGTGCCCAGGGTGGTGGGCTGGCACCTGCCGGTGCCTTTTCTGTTGCTATCTTGAACATGCTGCTGTCAGATGGGCTGCCAAGTTCAGCCCTGCAACTACTGGTGCACCTGCATCAGCAACAGCAGCACCTGGGGGATCTTTGTGCTCCCAAGCAACAGGCTTCTTGCAGGCATGGAGGAGCCTCTAAGTTTCCTGTGAGAGGTGGCCAGATGCATGTGTACATAGCACAGATGATCGCCCGAGGTCGCAGGCAAGAGCAGCAGCAGCAGCCAAAGAAGGTTGCAAAGCAGGTTGCAGCTGAGGAGCAGCAGCCGCAAGCAGCATCAACAACAGGCTACAATATTTGCCAGCCCCAGCAGCAGCTGGCCATCCGCCAAGCCAGTGCGCAAGCACATGTCCCTGAGGTCATGGGCAGCTGGCCCAAAGTCAGACCAGCCTCTGAGGGGACAGCAGACAAGGGCGCGAGGAAGAAATTGAAGCAGAGCAGCTAGCAACAGCAAAGCAATGGTGCTGTGCAGTAGGACTGTTGTTGTTGTCAGGCACATCCATCCCACTTTACATCCGTTACTGCCTGTTTCAACGACATCAAGAAGGCCATCTCACCTCCAGCTCAATGCAGCTCCACACAGTCAGCAGCACCGACTGCCTTGTTGTACAAGTGCCTTTGGCAGCAGCGCTTGCAGCGGTGCAAACTGCTGCCATTAGGGCCACATCTCGCACCACTAGCACTGGCTGCATCACACCAAGTCCCCATTGCAGCTGTCTATGCTCAGTACTGCTGGTTATGGAGGCATTTCCATGCTGGCGGCATGCAGCAGCGACCCGCATTCATGTCTGTGTCGAACTGCTACACACCATACCTCTGGTTTTGGATATTTTGCTGCCGTTGCTGCCGACGGCACCAGGTTGAATTGCTTGGATAATGTGGATATGGCTGAGTCTCATATGTGCACAATGCCCTGCACCCCGTCATGTGCATGCTGTTGTGACTATATGCCGTCACGTAGAGCGTTATTGGAGTTGTTGATTGACAGTGTATTGGGCTGGCTGTTGTCAGCTTCTTTATTTTTTGAGCTGTAGTGCAGTTGTGCGCAGAGGTGCCTCAGGTGCAGGTGTGTTTGGGATGAGCAGCTGTGGTTCACTGATGCATGTTGAGGTGCCCAGGAGGAGCTGCATTGGTGACAGCAGGCTCATGTACTGGTGCAGTGGACGTGCAAGTATTCTTCTGTGAGTGACTAAGGAGCATCAGAATGACTTCAGGACATATGGGCTTTTGCGGCACTGTTTGCAAGGGCTGTCGGTTCCCCCATGAGCGGCTTTTGCAACGAAAATGGGCTGCTGTCAATAGTACATGGGATGCAGATGGTTTATGATGAAGGCAGTTTATTTGCACCATCTGCGTCGCGCAATCAAACATGCCATAGCCCAGTTGGCAGAGCAGTCAAGAGCACCAGTAAAGCGATGCTGATGTATGAAATCACCAGCGCTGATGGACAGGTCGAAGTGAGCGTGGCTTGTCTTCACCATCTGCATGTGTGCTGTACTTATGAGTTCCATTGTGGCTATCAGGAAGAGGGAGCTGTCATTGAGACAGGTGTGAACAGTGTCACCTTCAAATATCTTTATGTTGCCACGAGCGTTGCACTGGGACTAAGGTGCCACTGTGGTCAGCACTGCACACATCAACAGAGGAAGGGGTTCTGCTGTTGCTGCTTAGTTAGGTCTGAGGGAAGGTTCAAAGGCAGCCCCAGGAACCAAGGAGTTTTATTGAGTTCACCAACATTCATCTGCAGTGGCTCTTGATGTGGTGTGCTGGTTGCTGTATGTATGCATAAAGGCTGTCCCTGACGGTTTCTGGTTTGGCAACGCAAAGCGTCCTTGTGGTGGCGTGGTTCTGCACCTCAGAAGCAAGGTGTGGCTTCAAGGCATGGGATGTTGAAGATGAACAACCAGAGAGAGTGCGATTGCTGCTAATAGTTGTGATGGTCTTCTTGTACTGTGCTGGGTATCTGTTCTGCCTCTGGAATTTGTGTTGGGTATTGGTGTGTTGGATGTTCCACTACATCCTCCTGGCATAGGGGTGAGCGGGACATGCGCTGTGAGGTGGGTGTGAAATTGTTGCCCTCACCGACATCTGTGAAGGGACGTTGCTGCTTAGACCATGCTGAGTTGCAAGAGCATATGTTGGTGCTACTGCTGGGCTGGCAGCCTTTCAGTAACAGCACCCATGCGCATAACTTGGTTCCTGGGAAAATCGATTGGCTTAGTGTGGCCCAGGCTGAGCGGCTGTGGACACCTCAAGGCACAAGGCGATCACATCAGGCTGTGGCAGTAGAAAATAGCATCATCTTGGATTGGGCAAGGGGTCCTTGGCATGTGCACATAGCAACCTTGACTACACCACCTCCACTTGCCAGGCAGGGGCTGGAGCCCTATGGCCGGGATCTGTACATCATGTATTGTTGACATACAGCTCACAGCCGAGGCATGTTTTGTATGTTCTTTTGAAATATTCCTGTTGAGGGTGTTTAGCTGCTGCTCAAAGGGTGGACCCCAGCATGTTGTGGAAGGTGTTTGTCCTGCACCACACAGGTGACAGTGTCCAGGTGCTGCGCGACTTCGTTGTTTAAGGTGTATCTGACGTCAGGCTCAACCCATCTGTGCATGATGGGTGATACACACTTCCAGTAGAAGGCATAAGGTACCTGCTGGTGAAAGCTCTTTCTTACTCTTTGCCTTGCACTCGTGGATGGTCGGTCGTTACGCCGTGACAAGTTGATATTGTGGATGGCATAGCATCAGATGTTATGTGGCTTCTACAGCAGCGTGCGCTGCATACACTACATGCCTTCAATGGCAAGTTGCTGACGCGGTATATGTTACTCTGATGCAACCTCATGAGGCTGATCAGTTAATCATCTTTGATGCTGTTGTCAAAGGGTGGGGGGAGGGGATGTAAAAGAGATAGAGCCTTGCAACATTGGATGAGCTGGCAGATCAACTAGCAAGTGAGGATGTCTGTACAAGTAATTGAGCCATTAGCTAAGCTGGCAAGCGTGCCAATGGTCGCTGCACACTCCATTTTTTCAAACACTGACACTCCTTGTGAGCTGCCAAGGCGAACTTGCAATACGCCTACAGTTGCTGTTGTATTGTGCTGAATCAGGTACATACCTGACTCAGGTGAACAACGCGGCTTGTACAATCTGTTTGAACGTGTTGCATCACAAGATTCACGATAATATAAGTAAGAGATGTACAAACCTATAAACCATTACAGATGATGATTATCGGTGAGCTTAGAAAGCTGAGTACGCACCTGCGCCTCTTGATGGCACTGTCTGCTTTGATAAACAGCTGTGCCAACCCCCCGGGGCCCTCTTGTTGGTCCGACATGATGATATCTGAACTCATGGATACTTTACACACCATTACTAGGCTTCCAGTGACGCGATGCTCTTATCTGGCCAGTCAAGTGTGCCTCAATGTAGATGGCCTGATTATCTCCTTTCGAACCTTGACAAAAGGGACCTGCCAGCGTGGTGTGCATAGAAGATGTTCATTACTCTTGGTGCAAGGCGCCCGGCAGCCCTGAGGACAGTGTACTCTCGGCTAACCGTTGGCTATGATGTCCGCTGCATATCGTGCAGGCTCCTGGCGTGCAAATGTGTCTGTTGTTTGGTGTTCTTGTTTATCAAGCATAATTCTTTGTCAGGCTCCTCCTCCACTGTAAGAATTATTCTGCTGCAAATCGCTACCACTGATAGATTGTGTCCTTCACTCACAATGTATGCTTTTTCTGTCTGAAAACCGCTAACAATGTGACTAGCGCAGCAAACGTCATGGTTCACAAAGAAGATTGAAGCAGCGTGCATGGCCAGCTAACACCATAGACATCCCACTTATGAGCTGAAAGGGGATAAGCCGATGGTACGTCAGACGGTAGCCAGTCAAAAATTAGGGTTTATTGGGTGTTAGATGAGACTGTGACTGTGGCCATGTTGCCAATTGGCCACTTGTCTGGGTTATGATCTTGTGCAAGAGCCGCTTATCTGGGTAAATTGTTTGCATCAGCTGCATAAGAAACCTTCTGGTCTACGGACACAAGTCGTCATCATGGAGGAGGGTGATGCCAGTGCGGGGAGTTCAGCTTCAGCAGGCTCATCCCCAACAGCACAAGATGTTACAGTTGTTGTTTCTGATGTGGCTTTGCGGGAAGATCAGATTCAGAATGCAGTTGCTTTTCTGAGCCATCCGAAGGTGCAAGCTGTTCGATTCAGGAGTGTAACACACAGCAAAACTTCCTTGGTTTTATAAGCAATGCATGAGTCTAAATGGCTAGGATATGGCACTGGCGGGGTTGCGTGTCGAGCCTAATCTGACGCAGACAACCGTTTGCATGCAGGTGCGAGGCTCTGCAGTGAGTGCTAAGCGTTCATTTCTAGAGAAGAAAGGACTTACCGCTGCCGAGATAGAAGAGGCCTTCAAGCGAGTCCCAGACACTCCAGCTGTCCCTGCTGCTGCTGCTGCAGCTACAACCAGTACACCTTCGTACGGCGCAAATAATCTGGTTACGTACACTCAGCAGGATCCAGCTGCAGTTCAGCCTGCTGTACTACCTAATACAGCTCTGCAGTCTGTTGCCTCTGGCCCTGGAGCGGGTTCTCTGGTTCCTATGCACTCTCAAGTGCAGCCCACGCAGGGAAGTCAACAACCCGTCAGGTGGACACAGGTACATACGGGTTTCAACTGAGAAGATCGCATCACACGACGTCGGTTCTGCGTGGTCTTGCTGACAGATCACTTGCACATATCACATCTGCTGGTCAACAGTGAGCCACACACTCTGTCATAAACCTATTGCTCATAGCGGCTTATGCTGCTATTATTGGGTTGGGAGTGCTTCGATGCCATCAGACCCCGCCTTCCATGAGTGTGTTGGACTACTCAGCACACCACATGCAGCTCCAAGCAGCGCACATCAGATTGCATGCAAACAATCGCATGTACCAAATTGCCAAAATTATCCTATTGTTTTTCATGTTTTTGTCTCGAGTGAACCACTACAAGCTCTTCTGGCTCACATTTCTTTTTGTCTCTTGCCACATCCCATTGCACTCCTCTCTGGTGGGCCAGGTTGTGTTGGGCATTGGCGTTGCTGCTGCTGGCGTCTATGGCCTCCATCAGCTGATCACTCCCCGGGTGACAGGCTGGGTGACACACATGCGGGCATCACGAGCGGCAGCAGCAGAGGCAGAGGCACAGCGCATTGCAGCACTCACTGCAGCCTTGGAAAGCTTAGCAGCAGGTCAAGCTAGACTGCAGGACACACTGAACTGTCTTCAAGCAGCCTTGGACAAGCAGCAACACCAGCAGGCCGAGGGGTACAGGCTGCCTGCTGATCCTGCTGGGCGTGTTGGTGGCGGCAGTGAGGTTGTACGTAGCAGCCACAGCGAGTATCTCCGCTGCCAGTCCCCAGGGGCTGCTGCACAACAGCACCGGCAGTACAGCTACACCAGTGCATCAGCCCTTGAGGCCTCAAGAGCAGCAACGGTCCGGGGATGGGACCCTTATGATGCGTCAAGATCTCAGCAGTCAACAGCTGCAGGTCCTGCCATCAGCAGCAGATCAACAGTGCCGAATGGGTATGGCCCGCCCGACGGCTTTGAGGTAATGCCCCGCCACCTGCCCCCAGCTGCTGGACCTGCTGACACCCACAGCAGTGCTGCTGCTGCTGCTGGTGGTGGTGGTGGTATGACAGGCAGAGGTGCGTTCGAGAGCTGTCACGCCTCTCACACAGTTGAGGAATGATCTCATGTCTGTTGAAGGCCTCAGTGGGCTGTCCCCCTGTCAGCATACTGTTGCCTGCTGCTCCAGATGTGCTAGGGGGGGCTGGGCAGATGCAGTGAGGACTGTCAGGCTGTTGTGGTGTGGTGTTGTGGGCTGCCTCTGGTGCAGGCTGCATCAACACCTGGAGCCACATGCCGTGTGTGTCTATGTCTGTGTGTGTCTATGTCGGTGTGTCCCCTTCCCTCCTCAAACGGCCCGCCCTTGTCATCTGCCTCCTGGCTGCAGGTGATGTAACCACTCACGGCCAGCAGCAACAGCAGCAGCAGGGAGGGGGCCAAGCTGATCGTCCTGATGAGGCTCCGCACTCTGCTGCCTTTCAAGAGGTGAGAAGTTTCTGGGCTGCTCCATTACTGCAATGGCACTGGGATGGCGCAGCTGCAACCCTCTGGCCGTCTGCAGCAGCAGATGGTGGCAGCTGAACCTTGTTGAGACGGATGGATGCATGGGTGGTCTATGACAGGGCTGTACCAGGTGATCACGGAGAACTAGTCAGAGCATGAGCTCACTCAGGCACTGTACCTTTCTGTGCAGTAGCCTGCTGTCTGTATAGCTGGGCCTCCTCTGCTGTGATGACAGGCATGCACAGATGCCTGCTGCTGCTGCTGCTGCTGTAGGTGATGGAGATGGTCAGGGCGGGCATCACTCCGCCAAACGTGAGGGTGAGCAGCAGGAGTGTCAGACAGCCAGTGTTGCCTCATGTAGCCACACCTCAGACAGCATAAGGTTGTGTTACACGGTGATGTGCTTATCTGGCGTCGTGCGGTGGCTTCACAGTTTACCATCTGTAACATACTCGCGCTGCTCCATACGGTTCAAACATAGTTGCTGTCAGTGAGTTTCTTACGTAGGCATTGGCTGGCCAGGTAAGGGTGGTTTCTCTTTGGGTGCTTTGCTAGCGGCCGTGCTGCTGATGTTTTCATTGTCGACTGGTTGCAGACGGATATTAATGACAGTCCACCTGACCCCAGCAGACCCATTTCGGCATCACATTTGCAGCCCAGGGGGAAGGTGAGCCAGGTGACATGAGCACAAGGGGCAGTTGCAGCAGAGTAACAGCACAGCACGGCTGTGCAGACAACATAATACTCCTGGTGCTGGCATGATGCACTTGTACTGTGCAACAGTGTATGTTAATTAGGTTCATGCAAGCAGCGCAGTATGCTGTTGTGTGTGGTGCACTGTGCGCTTCTACCAGCACCTGATGAGGTGCTGTTGGTGTCTGTAGCAGGCTTTACCCCACATAACACCTCATCAGTCTTGTGCCATGTCGTGACTGCTGCGGTGTCCTGCTGTAGCCGTGGGAGCGTGGCAGTGTGAGCAGCAATGCTCCGTACACAGCAGTGCACAGCACACCAGGAGCCACAGTGCCAGACAACTTTGAGCTGCAGCAGCAGCAGGAAAGCTTTGTCAACTGGCACAGCAGCCCTCAGCAGCCAGCAATGTCGGCAACAGGCAACTCACTTGTTACTGACATGGAGGCTGCTGCTGGTGTTCAGCGCAAGAGCAATGCAGCAGCAGCAGGATATGATCTCTCACATCTGCTTGGGTCAGACCCAAGCACACATGTTGCGCCCTGGAGGCCACCACCACCACCTGCACCCACTGTTCCAATTGCCAGACCCACCAGCAGTGGCAGCACCAGCAGCAGGACAACAGCACCAGCAGCTGCAGTGGTGCCAGACGTTCAAGGGCAATCGGACGACATCACCAATGGGGCCGGAAGAGATACAGCAGAGCAGTTGGTGGCAGGTGTGGCTGCAGATGCAGTGAAAAGTGTGGTGGCGAGTGCAGCTCTGCAGTCAACAGTAACATGAGGGATTCCTATGAATCTTAGCAGGTTGTTGATCTGCATACGGATCCATGCCAGCGATTGTGATGGTGAAGCTACAACCCTACTGAACACTGGCACGGCATTTGAGTTATTTCAGCGACTTCCAGCAAATCGGCAGAGAGGATTGTGAACCGTGCAGTGACAGGCTTGGATGAATAGTCACGTGTAACAGATTCTGAAGTTGGCTCACTGCATCGATTGCCTTATGAATGTCAAAGGAAATAGAGAGCTATGAAAGTGTTGTAGATGTGCTTCCCAGGGTAATCTGTTAACAACAAATAGTTTCTGTTGGACAATCCTAATGCAGTCTGGGTAACAATGGTGTCCTGCAACCATGGGCAACTAAAACCAAAGCACTGCAGTAGCGAACTCACACTGTAAAAGAAATTCAGCTATGCAGCAAATTGGAATGCTATGGCAAATGCGCTGACATGCGTTGGGTGCGCCACCCTGTGTGCCTGCCTGGGCTGCCCTGGCTGCCATCCACTGGATGGCAGGCTGCCATCGTCCTGTGACATATTGGTGACATGGCAGCAGACACGTTGCAACACACACTTGTCTGAACCAGGCTCTCACCTTTCATCACTCAAGGAGTCCAGGCTTGATTGAAATGCTCTTACGCCTGGGCGTTGGCCCAGTATTGGACAGTAGTCAACAGATGGCCCAGCTAGACTACTTGTGACGTGTAGACGTTGATGGTTGTGATCATTAATTAGCAGCCATAACAATCCTGCCATCGCCACCACGCCTCAAAAATTACCCAGCAATGCAAACAAGTGTTTATAGCAAGCAACGTGCGAGCTCATTGACCTTGCCCTTATTCATGGGCATTGGTCTAGCAGTCACCCACAGCTTGGTGGAAAGGAGCTCTTGCTTTTCAGACAGTCCAGTATAACCATACTAGTGGTGGGTTACCTTTACAGCCAGACAGCCCTTCAGACTGTGTCACATCAGATAGGTATTATTGGTCTACTTCCTGCAGCTTCTCTGGTGGGGTTACTGTTGCCAGCAGCTGCGTGTAGCTGTCGAGCTCTTGTGCCACGAGCCCAAACCTACTGATCTGCCTACCATGCTCCTGAACATCCAGGTACAGCTGCAGGCATATCTTGTCACTGTCAGACATCCCAGCTGCACCAGAGGCGGATCCTGCAGCAGCATCTGGTCCTGCTGCTTCGCCTGGCCGTGTCTTCTTCAACCTCTTGAGTGACGACTCTGTCTTTTTCACTGTTGTCAGCAGCTCTTCGGCCAGACTGCTGTAGCGCTTGTTCACGCTGTCAATCACATCTCTGCTCAACAGCAGCCTGAGGTGTGGTGCCAGCTGGGCCATGGGACCAGGGGTGTCCAGCAGCTGGCGAAGAGGTTGCAGGACTCCTAAAGCAGCAGCGTGGGGGCAGCAGACGTGCACATCAGTTGCTGGACATAGTGCTGCACTGTGTTACGTGACTGCGTTGGCAGGACCGATTGTGAAGGGGTAGGCTTGTCCAAGGCACGCTGTCGCCTGTTGGGGTGGCAGCCATTGCGCTAAACTTTCATGAGCATGCCGGTATCTTGAGATGCCGTAAGTCTGTGGCAGTTGGTGGAGCAGCTGACCGAGATGTACAGATATCATATGATGATGAGCAGTTGCTGCATAGAGGGCAGTTGCCAGCAATCTGTTTGCACAGCTCTATGCACTGGCAGCCTTGTGTCTTTATTGGCAGCTTTGTGTCGCACCTGCACTGCCAGCAGCCAGCACACAACTCACCTGCCACATAATGACTGTGCCTGACTGGTGGCCCCTTTGCTGTCATGCGGTACGTGGCAGTGATGCCTTTCAGCTGCTTGACCATTGCCATGCACAGCTCCAACACATTGGTACCCAACAGCAGCAGCACCTGAAGCACAGCAGAAAATTTGCCCAACGGTACAGGTAACACTGCACAAGAACACCGCCTGCAAATGATGCTAAAAAGCCACAGCCATCAGGCAGCCTGTCAGGCAACAGTGCATGACAACGAGTAGCATTGCCACACCCCAGTCAACTTGTCACTGAACCTGTCAGAGAAAGGTTTGCCCTGCACCACAAGCAACCACAGGCTGGGTCACTCACCTGTTGCCCATGGTGTGCTATACTTGCTGCTGCTCGCTGCATCATGTCAGCCACCTCATGGAGCAGTTCAGCTGGAAGAGCTGCTAGCAGTTGAGACAGCTGCTGACACAGCTGGTTGACCACCAAGCCCTGAAGCACATCGCACACACAAACCCTGGCTTTATACCACCATCAGGGTGAGTTGCACCGTTCTGATGCAGCACTGACCCACAGCACTGCAGGCTGAGCTGCTGAAACACTAGTCTAGCAACATACAGCATCCAACCAGACTGCTTTGTTCATCGTCACCTGTGGGATTCATTTGTCGATTGTCATTACCGTTACTCAACCACAATATGCTGCTTCACAGTTCCCAGTTAGCTCATGCAGCATCACTCTAGGCGGCCTGTCCTGGTTTTGCATAACCTTGCATGAGGTGCACAGCAGCTGATTGGGACCACAACAGCTGTCACAGCCACACAGGTTCACCTGAATCACATCAGCATCAGCACATATGACAGCACAGTCGTCTGCTGACAAAGAACCAGCCCAGGCAGCAGGGCCACCAGTGCTGCTGGAGTCGCTGCCAGCACCAGGGCCTGCTGGGGCTGGTGGTGCTACTGCTGGCGTTGATCCAAGAGAGGCTGGTCCTGGTGCTGCTGCTGCTGTTGTCTCTGTAAGTGCCTGTTGTCTGTGGTGGCCAACCTCCTGCAACCAGGTGTCGTACCTCACCAGCAGCTGAGCACACAGCTTGATGAACCTGTCTGACAACTGCAGCAGGAACACATCAGCAGACAATGCCCGCTGCAGACTGGACCAAAGACAGCTGCTGACTGATAAGTGGAGCTTTGGGGTGTCATGCTGCTGCTGCTGCTGTCCTACATCAACTCGCTGCAGCTGGCTGGCTTTTGCTGCCGCCTCAAAGTTCCCTGTAATGCAACAGATGGAGAGCTGTGCCATCAGTCAACACTGACAACATCACTTTCTGCTGTGCAACAATATGGGAGGTCACAGTTGCAATGCAGTCAGTCACAATTGCTGCAGTCTCTCCTCCTGTAGACGCTGTCAAATCAGCCAGAGACGTCCTTGGCCTCCATGTTCAAACAAACACACACATGCCGTGAGCTGCTGACCTGCTATGTCCTGATACACCAGACTGAAGTAGACCGCAAGGTTCCACCTCTTGGCCCAAGCTGCTGCTGCTGCGCTGCCCCTGAGCCGCTCTACTGCCGCTCTGCTGGTGGCCAGGCCCTCCAGGTGCCGCAGCAGTGCCTGGCCCGCGAGGTAGTGCTGATGGAACGCTGCAGGATTGCCGGGGGAGAACACACCTGCAGCATCATACGGCAGGTAGCCAGCGGACTGATGCAGAGCTGTGGGCAACTGCTCACCCAGCAGGAGGCATGACTGTGACAGGAGCTGCAGGCCGTGGAGCCATGAATGGCTGGCCTTCTTCCTGGTGAAGTTGGTTGGCAGCCACACAGAGCAGGGCAGGTGCGGGCGATGACCCCAACAACCACTACCTACCTGGCATGCCATCTGCCACCGCCTGCGACACCTCTGCCAGCAGCACAGACCCCAGCAGGTCAATCCCAGACAGACCGCTACCGGCTGTGCACAGCTGGCTCAGCAGCGGACCAGCCTCAGAGTGCAACCTGCTCAGAAACTGATGCACCACCTGAGATAATGCATCGCTGTTGTCCCGTTGACCTGCTGCTGCCCTACTGCCACCCCCCTCCTGCTGCTGCTGCTGCTGCTTGACCTGTGCCACAATGTCTCTGACCAGGGGTCCCACCAGGCCAGCTCTGAGCCCCTCCTCACCGCGACCAGCCTCACCCAGCTCCAGGTAGCCGCGCAGGCAGTGCAGGGCAGCAGGCCAGTGCCGGGACTGGAGCGCAGACAGCAGCGCAGCTTGCAGCTGCCGATCAATGTTCATACGACAGCCCATGACTCGCCGCTCCAGCGTCTTGACAAATGCCAGCTGCTTGCCCCGCTCTACCAGGTACAGCAAGCGAGCTGCCTCACCAGCAACACGCTCCAAGATGCGGCAGTGACTGTCAAGCTCCTCACTGCTGCTGCTGCTGGCTCCATTGGCTGCTGCTGGTGTTCCTGCTGTGCCTGTTGCTGCTGTTCTATTGTGTGCTGTGTGCTGCTGACTGACCTCTTCAAGCAGCTTCTCCACCTTGCCCGTGCTGGCTGCCACCTCCTGCATCAGCTCAAGGGTGCGGCGTGCGGCAGCAGCATCCTGGCGCCGCTGAAGACCCTGACCGACAGACAGACAGACAGACACATACACACAGGGACAGCGAGCAATGGGAACAATCATCAGCTTCGGGCAGGAGCTATGCCAGGCACCCGCCATGTAAAAGTGTGATTACACGGCTGCAGGATCAGCTCAAGGTGACATCTGCCTGCAGTGCCAGTGCCAGCCTTGTGGCGTTGCTGGTGCAGTTGAGTCCTCACACCTGCTGAAGCTCCAGCAGTTCTGACTTGATGGCCTCCTCAACTGCAGCAAGCTTGACCTGTTGAAGCAGCAGCCAGACAGCAGCAACACTCCGTAGGAAAGCAAGCCTGCCTGGCAGGACTCATCTATACTCCGGAAACTGACTGCTCTGGTCAAGTGTGTGTGTGAAGCGTGTTGCACTGTTGGAAGGTCAAATGTAGACATATAACACAGGACTCTACACCCATTGGCCTCACCAACGGCGTCAAGTCTGTCATGTCCAGCCACCTGACAAGTTGTATACAGCTGAAACGGCAGACTGCAGCAGTGACAGGATGCAGGTTATCCAGCCCCCAAACACACCTGTATGTCCAGCAGCGGCTGCTTCATGCGCAAGGCTGCTCCCTCCAGGCCGGTAAGCTTGCTGCTCAAACCAACATATTCCCCAAAGTCCTCATTAATTGCTTCAACCAACTGTGAAACTCAAGCCAAAGGGGATAATGATGTTGATACGTATTGTAGACGCATCACAATGAGAGCAGCTGCTCAGCATATCTAGACAGCATACAGCAGTGATCGCTCTCATGCGGGCTGTGTCAAGAACAACTGCCTTCAATGCCTGCTGTTAACAAGTAAGACGCTGCCACACTTCTGCTACTGTCCTACCTGACTTTTGAGGTGCATTAGATAAGTCTGCAGCTCTGTTTTCACCGTTGGCAAAGGTACCTGACCCATTTTACAAAGCAGTAACCACCTTGCGGTTAAAGTATGCACAACAGTCCTCAGCTGGCGAGAGCAAGATCACAGCTCGACACTCAAACTTACATATCTTCTCAGGTCAGCTACACAAGCATCCGGGCTGAAGTTTGCGGTCTCGAAGCGCTGTGGGGCTAACCAGACAGGCACTGCAGTAGGCCTGTGAACTGCTGTGCTGGCCCCCCTGCCATCCTCAGCCCCCACAGCCAGCCCCGCCATACCGATTCTGTTGATTTCTATCAGATATTGGCCGATTGTTGCAGCATTGCAGCAGCCTGTGCTATGATCGTCCTTCGCGACTGTCAGGCACCAGGAAGGTTATTTGACTAAACGCATACAATTGTCGTAGAAACTGATAACAGGTGCTGGTCATATAGCTCCAAGCATACCAGCGGTTGTCCACAAGACCCTTGTAGACCATCACGCGCTGCTGCCGTGGGCCGTTCATTGCCCTTGGATTGCAGCGCTTGGAACGTTAGCAGCTGTATGCTAGGTTGCAGTTCCAGCAGGCGCCTTTACATGCCAAAGTGTCAGCCAGCGAGGGTGATGTGCTTTGACGAATCTGGCGTAGACGGCTCAATTTCATCATGTCCGGCGTGCTGATGCAGGCGTCTGCGAGTGCAAATGCTGCGAGCTTCAGGTGTCGTAGCAGCAGCTCTCTTTCAGCAAGCGTTCCCTTGGTAGCCAGGCCACATTTAGCATCGCGACGAGCTCTGCAGCTTGTATCGTCTTCAAACCCACACCAACATATTCATCAGACCGATAGAAGTGAATTTGAGCAGTTGGATGTCAAGCATGGACAGCACCAGCACCAGCAGCAGTCGGACCCGCGTCAGCAAGGCCCTCCCAGATGGAGAGCATGGTTAGGGTCCATTGGCAGCATCCTGCCTCTGTCGAGAAAAGAAAACGATACAGGTGGACCTGCAGCAGACCGCAAGGCTTGGAGCTGGAGGTTTGTGCTGGCCCAGTTGCGCATGCTGCTGCTTGGCTGCCTGGCAGCTTGCATGCTAATGCTGGTGCGCTACACAGCCGTGCTCCAGGCCCGCACAGCACCCAAAGAGGTGTTGTACAGCCAATTCGTTTCAATGTTAGATACGGGCAAAGTCAAGGCAGCAAGACTTGAGGCAGCCAGCAGCAGGCTCTTCTTTGAATGCCATCCAACAGCAGAAGAAGTGCCACCTCCACCCGCAACATCAGTGTCAGTAGCAGCCAGTAGCAGCAGCAGCAAAGCAACAGCAAGCAGTAGTACAAGCAGTGTCAGCGCTCCAGTACCAGAAGCCCTGCACACTTCTGCATCTGCAGCAGCAAAGCCAACCTTGAGGAGGCGCTTCTACATCAAGTTAGCAGACAAGCAGGACCCTTTGCTGATCGGCAAAATATTAGCAGCAGGTAGGCATCAATAGGCCTTGAAGCGGTCTCCACAACCTCAATGGTATTTTTTTGTGTTGCCAGAACCGCAGTATCCTGGTCACCTCATGCCTACATCTCCATCACCAGCACCACCTGCCAACTGCTTGAAGGCTTCTGGTAGGGACCATGCTGTTCCTGCCTCTTTGCTGCTGATGCTTACCATGCTGTCCATGCACACAGGTGTCGAGTATGCAGTAGTGCGTGCCTCGCTGCAGCAGCAGTTGCAGCAGATGGTACTTGGTGCTGTAGGCCTGTGGCTGCCACTGGTGCCCCTGATCATCCTGGCCCAGCGCCTGGTGGACAGCAGGAATGGCACCCGCCGCACCAGGAGCAGTGCTGCCAACACACCAAAGGTCACATTTGCAGATGTAGCAGGTGCGCCTGGCGGGCTGTGAGGGAAGCCGGGGTCTGGCAGCTGCCTGGTGTCATGTGTGTGGAGGTGCTGTGAGCAAGCTCTGTTTAGCTCCCCCCCCCCCGGGGGGCGAGTGTCTCAGGCCCCACGTGGTGCAAGGCTGTACAACAGCTGGCCTGAAACGAGGTGCTTCTTCCATTGCTTGTTTCATCGCCCACCTTGCGCTGTTGTTGTGCTGTTGTCTGTGTAGCACTGCCTGCTGAGCCACAGCTGCTGCTTCTGTCGCGTGCCTGCTGCCCTGCAGGTGTGTCATCTGCCAAGGAAGAGCTGCGTGAGGTTGTCGCCTGCCTCAAGAATGCTGCGCAGTATCAGAAGGTGCGGGCACGCATGCCCAGCGGGGTGCTGCTGAGTGGCCCTCCTGGAACAGGCAAGACACTGCTGGCCAAGGCAGTGGCAGGAGAGGCAGGCGTCCCCTTCATCGCTGTGGCAGCCAGCGAGTTTGTGGAGTTGTTTGTGGGAAGAGGTAGGAGGTTGCGGTGCTGCTGTGCCTGCCTGCAGTCAACACCTGTTGCCCGACCCACATCATCCACCTGCACAGTTTGATCCAGCACACACCAGCAGGGGCAGCAGGTGCTCGCCTGGTGATGTGTAACCGTCATAACACCCAGCAATCACCAGGGATCTGCCGCTAATATACTCTGCTGCGCTTTCTTGTGCTTTCATTGTTGATGGAACCCATCACTGTTGTGACCTGCCTCTGTCTGGTCTGACTGGATGAGAGCGTGAGAGTGCCGGTCACATGTGAGCAGCATGCCTGTGGGGCACATCATCAGCAGTGCCTCACTCTCGTGTCCTGCAGGTGCTGCGCGTGTCCGTGAGCTGTTTGCTGAGGCACGCAAGTGTGCACCGTGTGTGGTGTTCATTGATGAGATTGATGCCTTGGGAGGCAAGCGGGGCATGGGCTTCAACGATGAGCGGGATCAGACGCTCAACCAGCTGCTGACAGAGCTGGATGGATTCAATGGCAGACCAGGTGAGGGCGTCTTCTTTGGGGGGGGGGGAGGCCTTGCCAGAAGCTTGCCAGAAGAGGCCTAGCTGCCATCACTGTACTTACAGGCGCATCAAAAGCAGTGTGCCTGCATCAGTCTGCAGCTGCACAAGAGCACCCTACCCTTTGGTGCTGGGGCCAGTCCAACTGCGCGCCTAACGCTGCTGTCGGCCCTTGCTCTGTGCCACTGCTTGCTGAATGTCAGCCTCGGTATCAGATGAAAGAAGCCTTTGACTGTTTTGCGCTCACATGTGCTGTTCCATCTGCCTGCTGCCTGTCAGGTGTGATGCTGCTGGCAGCCACCAACCGGGTGGAGGTCCTTGACCCTGCTCTGCTGCGCCCGGGCCGCATCAGCAGGCGTGTGGTGGTGCCGCTACCCGACGAGGCCGGTAGGGCCGCCATACTGGGTGTACACCTGAGGCAGGTGGAGCTGGAGGGGGGTGAGGGGGTCAAGACCGAGGTGGCCAGGCAGGTGGCCAGACTGACACCAGGCTGCTCAGGTATGAGGGGGTTGGGTTTGCCTGAGGTCTTGGTCGCCTGTAACATCACCATGCATGGCAAGCTTGCCATCTTGGTGCTCATTCCATTGCCTGCTTCTGCACAGACAGATGACTGGTGGCAGTACTATTACATGTTGTACCGCCTGTCCTGCAGGTGCTGAGCTGGCTAACATTGTCAATGAGGCGCTGCTCTTGGTGGCCCGGCGCAATGGTGACCAGGTTGGCTTGCCTGACCTGCTGGAGGGCATCAGGCGCACACGTTATGGTGTGAATGGTGGCAGCGGGGTGCTGGGGCCTCAGGCGGCACTGGGCAAGCGCCTGGGCAGGTGGCTGCTGGAGGCAACACAGCCCAGGAGCAGCAGGCTGGTCAAGGCGGCAACCTCATAGAGGCGAGCCTTGATGGGCACAAGCAGCTGTTCCATGATGGCAATGGCATCCAGCAGCATAAGTGCCAATCCAGACACACATGCTGCCAGTCTTTTGTGGCTTACAGCCAGATGTTCTGTATATATGACAGTAAGCATTGAGAGTGTTTCTTGCTAATGGCAGGCTGCTGTGGCAGTGTGGTCGCAACTGCTGCTGTGCCATAGTCAGAACTCCAGGCAGCAGTATGATTTTCAGAGTGAAGCATACTCATGAATAGGATTGCAAGTGCATCATGGCGTTCATGCATCCAAGATCAGTGTATCTGTCAAGCCAGTGCTGCATTGCTCACCTTGCCGTGCTTGGGACATGATGTGTTTCTGCACACACTGTGTGGGTTTGTTCAGTGATAGTGCATTCATGCTGACCATGTATAACATGGAGTGCCAGCCTAGCAGGCCCACATTGTTAAATGACTCAACCTGCTGGTGTATTCCTTGCTGCTTTTCCACATATGATGGGCCTCTTTTGCACTGACTTGGCAACGATGATCATCTTCTGCACCTCTGAGGAGTGCGGGCAGCGGGGACAGTGTGGGGGGTGGGGGAGGGGGGCAATCGGTTCAGCACTAGGTTGGCCTGAGATAAATCAAATTCCTTCAGTGGCTGACGGCTTGCACATCTGTGGGGTTGTGGTTTGGCATTTTAGCTGAGGGTATTAGTAGATCTTCGTAGGTTTCTGCAAGTGCTCCTATACATGTAGGAGTGCTGCCAACAATGCTGTCCATGCCCATCACTTTCTACTGGCGACTAGGCAGATGCATCCTACCTGGCAAATCAATCAGGCAGGTTGTTCCGCCTTCACGCTAGAGCCCGGCTCATGAGGCGTCATGTGGTTGCATGCTTAAGCAAGCTTGCTCATTGCGTGTAACAGAGATAGAGCCATGCAACAGTGGATGAGCTGGCAAGCTGGACAAGGTCCTGGTAAAAGAATTGACCCTACCCACAACTGCAGAGTACTACTCCTTGCAACTTGCTTCTGAGGTATTGTCATGCGGTCTCTGGCAGAGAAGTCTGCAAACTTGAGCTATGCACAGGTCCTCTCCAAAGATATAGAGAAGAAATAGAGCCATGCAACATTGGATGATCTTGCAGAGAAATACATATTACCCATCAGCGGTAGCAACCCTGCAATCTGCCCCACACCCCATTTCAGAAGCAGACAACAACAAAGCATGCTGAGCAATTCTACCGCCATTACTTTCACATGCATAGGTCATTCCAAAATAATATGCATGGCACACCACTCAGCTTGAAGCAAGTGCTGCCAGTCAATGTGAACCCAGGCTGGGGGCCACCACTTGGGAGACACACCGCAGATGGCGCTGTGCAAGTGGGCTTTGCTGCAATCCTGACAGTTCAAATACACTTGTCCAAAACCAGAATTACCAGTGAAATCATGCATGCCAGCGCAGACCTTAGTAGGCCACGGCACTGCCAGTGGAACGCGATGCCCACCAGAATGATCAACAACCCTGTGACCTGTGCCACCACATCATGTGGCTTCTGCTGGCCAACAACAGCTCAGAGCTAAGCACTTCGCCCCTGGCTGTGTCAATGCTAGCCTGCCCACATGCTGCGTATCTTGCCTGTCGCATTGCAGCCGAGCTGGTGCCTTGTCTGCTGTGCTGAATGTTCTTGTGCTTCCCTGCCGGCTGCTATCGCTCTTGCGCAGTATCTGCACCCATGGCTGGTGACTGCCGCCAGCAGCAGGACACAGGTAACCCACAGCAAAGGACTCTGAGGTGAAGGCAGTAACAAATTCAACACGTATCTGTCGCAGCATCAAGCATTGCTGCTGCTGCTGCTGCTGCTGCTGCTGTGTCAAGTTGTCTGCATGACTTGCCGGAGCCTGACAGACCTCTTTTGCCGTCTCGTGCCCTCTGTACTCCCCAGCTTGCTGCTGCTGCTGCTGTTGTTGTTGACCATCCAATTGTCCCGTATGGTCCTCACAGTTTTCATCACCACCGGATGTAGGGCCAGTATCTTTGCTGCTGTGTTCAGTACTCACGCTGCCGCTGCTGTTGTTGCTTGGATTGCTGCAGATGACTCGTGCAGCGATCAGCCCTGCATCCCAAGGTCCTGGCTGAGTCAAGATGCAAGTGCTCAAAACCTGCTGAGCCAGCTGCTCACACTGCTGCTGTTGGTCCAGTTGCAGCTGCATGCCTGCTGTCTTGGCCACTGCAGTGGCCATGATCCGCTCCCCAACACCAGACACGCTCACACAAACACCTACACAGCACACGACAACAGCGCAGTACATGAGCATGGGCGGCGATTGACAACGCCAACTGAACAGATGTTTCAAACAGGGCACTGCTCGTGTTCACTTGGTGCTGGCACTGCCTCACCCATGGCCACTGAGGGCTTGTGCATGGCCATGACAAGGGAATCTCATGTGAAGGTTATCCTGGTGCCAAACACAGCTACACATCATGATGTGCAGCAGACAAGAGGATGTTGAGAGTTACCCTGCAACCAACACCCTGTGGAAAGCATTGCCGGGACCCCAGTTAAGCTCACCTGGTGTCTGCTCCATTGCCCCCACAGCGCCCTCCCTCCCTGCCACACCTTGTGCTGCCCACACACCTGCTCCTATGACTGCTGCCTCACCCACTCTGCCTGGCGTCTTCAGAGCAATGCCACCAGATGACACACCCGCAGCAACACGGCCACAGCCGTCGATGACGAGGCAGCCGACTGTGTCACACACATCAGCAAAAATCTGATGCCGGCCACCAGCAGCAGCTCCAGCAGCACCACCAACATGTTGCTGCTGCTGTGCCATGTGTCCCACTGCTGCATTGTCTGGCATTTCCTGCAATCGCGTTTTCTTTGCTGGGGGCCCTTGTTGGCCCTCAGCACTTGTGAGCTGGTCAACTGACCGTACGAAGTAGCTGGCAGCTGTCTGCTGTGCCACAGCAGCTGTGCACACTGTCTCTGCGGCAGCCTCATGGCCTGCCACCCTACTGTCTGTCGCTTGAGCCTGCTGCAATATCCTCATGTAGTTCTGCCAGGCCTCAGCAGCAGCAGGACTCACCAACATCTTGCACATGAACATGACACAGCACAGGGCACAGTCGCAATATTGGGCAGACCTCAGAGAGGTTGCGCATTCTTACATGATTGGCACGTAGACTTATGCCATTGATCCCAGCTATTAGAGAGGACATGTGAAACACGTGGATACTTTCACCGACTGGGCCAATAATCAAGCTGCACAAAGATGCCTGTGGCATGTTGCAGCAGCTGCCTGCAGCACTGCTGGAAGCTGCCAGTGTGTCAGCAGTGTCCTTCATAACACTGACGTTGGGGACACGGCTGAGTGCGGCTGGACCCCGACACCGTGTGCTGCTGGGCCGGCCTCACCTGGCCCGCAGTCTCTGGCGAGGCTGCTGCGGTCAAGCCTTGGGAAAGAGCCCAGCGCCGTGCGGCATCGCCAGCAAGGAACCTGCAGGACATGCCAAGCAGGCGTGGGAGGAAGATTTCATCCTCTGACTGGTGCGCAGTAGGATGGATGACTGAAGCAGCAATGCAGCACTGTGGTGTGTCCTCAGGGTGCCAGCTGCCAGCTGCCCACCTGCTGCTCTGTGGATTCCAACAAGGCTTCTTGTGAGCCATGTCGCAACAGGGCTTCTGGCATTTGCATATATGATGCTGGAGACTGCTGCTCAATGCTCCCCAACTCACACTGGTCTGACCAGCCCACAAGGTAGTGCATGCCGGGACAGCACTGCAAGTTGATAAGCAACAGATATTGGGTTTTGAACACCTGCACAGGCAGCAGCATGACACAACTGAGCAGCACGATGAGAACAACCAAATGGCACAGTCTACAATATGTAGAGATGTTGCAGCGTGAAAAGCTTTTGCTGCAAGCATACGGTCAACTGGATGAATGTGCTGCAGCACACCTGGGACTGCCCCAACAGCTCCAACAGTGCCATCTCCAGACATGATGCTAGCATCACACTCTACAGTACCTTCTATCGTCAGGTTTGAGCCAAACCCTGCATTGCTGATCGGGTCATCCTGCAAGTGCTGTGCACAGGAGTGACTGGCAGCAAAGAAAGGAAGCCAACGGGACTAGGCGAGTAGTTGCTTTCGATATGCGCACCTCGAGAACACCAATCGCCGACCTTACAGCAGCAAGACTGTCACAGCCCTGATCCAAGCAATCAGCAGCTGCCTTCAATGCTCTGCGCATGGCAGCCGTGTACGCTGCCTCTTTTTGCTCCCTCCCATGATAGCCCGCCCCCGCGTGGACAGCTATGAAGTACATGCCTCTCATGCCCCGGCGTTGGCCGCAGTCTGAAGTAGTGAATCTGGGGTGTTGCAAGGACCGGGTTGACGTTGCAGGACCAATTGCGTACTGTGGTAACAACTAACAGCGACAAGCTCCTGCGAAGAGCCTGTGCCTGCTATGTTTGTCGGTCGAGCCAATCATGTCTTTAGTTGCTCATATTGGGCACCTTCAGATGTTGATCAGACTTCTGGTCGTATCCCAGTAAAAGGACTTCCGCAGCAGCGTGCAGGATGAGGCGGAAAAAGCACAAGCACACGCGCAAATCGGTGTCATTCTACAAGATTAACTATGGCTTCAGAGAGCCGTTCAAGGTTCGGCTTCCTGCTGCTGCCAAACCTATCGTGCCCACAGCAGCAGCTGCCAGCCAGCAGCTGGAGCTTACGGATGTGTTGCACTGCAGATTCTGCTGGATGGTAACTTTATACACGCAACCTTGGCTTCTAAGTAGGTTTACACAGATACATGCAGTTGGCCCCACCCAGTCACTGTTGGGAAGCTGTGCTGGATGAGCAGCAGCACATTGATGTAGGCATCAGGGTCATGTGACCACTGCCATGACTTTGTGTGAGATTAATCTCTTTGTTATACTGCATGTTATAACTACAAGAAAGCTTGAGGATAGTAAGCCAACTGGTTGTTGGCTGCCTGCCACTCACATCATCTTGCCCTGCAGCATACTCCACCTAGATCAACTTCTGTCCCGGCTGCTGGGTGGCGATGTTAAGCTGTTCACCACGCCATGCGTCAGCAAAGAACTCAAGTCACTTGGTCAAGACTTTGCAGCGGCATTCAAATCAGCTCGGCAGCAGCAGCTGCATAAATGCGAGCATGAACCTTCACGGCTGCCTTCTGATTGCTTGCTGGCAGCAGTAGCCAGGGGTAACCCAGATCACTGGTGGATAGCCACACAAGACAAAACTTTACAGGTCAGTAATATGGACTGCTTCACTTTTTTGCAGAGTTAATGTATGTCCCGAACATCTCACCAGAGGAGAGTATTGAGTTTTCTGTGGAGGTTGGGAGCACTTACTCGGCCACATCCAACCACGACCCAGCTGATGGACCCCGTTGTGTCAAGTCAACAGCTGCATCAGAACACCCGGTGGTGACTGTTTCCACTGATGAGCTCCTGTGCCCCCCTGGCTGCAGGCTGAGCTCAGCACCCTGAAAGCAGTGCCTGTGCTGTTTGCGAGTGTCAACGGTCTACACCTGGCTGACCCCCCCGAACAGGCCAGAGCCGCCATTGCTGCTGGCCATGCTGCTGCCCAGGCCCTGCCTCAGCATGAGCTGCACAGCGCAGCCCTGAAGGACCTCAATGAGCTGCGACCCAAGGATGACAGCTGGAAGAAGTTCAGGAGAAAGAAGGTCAAGGCGCCAAACCCACTAGCAATAAGGAAGAAAAAGCAGAAAGCTACCACACTGCAACAGGGGCCACAGAAAGTACCAGCAGCAGCAGCAGAGGGCCCACCAAATGAGCAAACTGGTAGAAAGCGTAAGCGAAAGAAGCACAGCAAGGAATAAGCTGCTTATCTTCAAATGTAGTAGCTGCCTTGCACTGTGATATCATCAGCGGTCTGGTTGAAAGGGTATGTCAATATGATACCAACACTCGTAATTGTTGCCATCTGCATGCCGTGACAGATACGCTGCTCCTGCATCTGCTGCTTGCTCAGAACCCCTGCAGCCTGCGTGCAGTGTCTGTATGTCAGCGAGCGCAACCTTTGCAACTTGAGATTCACTTCCCAACAGCAGCAGCCAATGGCCTCAGTGTACACAACACATTGCTCAGCGGCTGGCTGGCTGCTGCAAGTTGTCTGGCACAGTACACTATGGTCAAGCAACTCCTGGCCAGGAGAGTTGGTAGGGAATGCAGATAGTAAGCCCAATGAGCTTAGCATTGGCTCGCCAGTGGGCTGGACTTCAGCACAGCCCACTGATCAGTTTACTCTTGAGGAAGCTACTCATGTGACTGATGCATGTTGTGCCACGGTGTATTGCCGTTGTGTAGGACTGTGTGTTGCCTGTTGAGATGTGACCACACTCAGTGTTAACATGTTAGAATCATGTTCATAAACTGAATATCTCTTTTCCTTTCGAAGGAAAGTTTCACACTGACTGGCTGCGCAGTCAGCCGCATGCGTTGGTCATCTGGCAGCCTAGCTGTATTTACTACTAGCATACTGCGTGCGAATGTGTCTGTTGTTTTGTGTCTATCTGATTGAATCTTTATCAGCCTGCCTAGTGAGTAGCCTACCCCTGGGCCAGCCTCTGACAGAACTTTTCAGGCGGGACGATGAGCCTGCTGCAGCACCTTGCAGTGATGCTGGCCAATTCAGCAACCAGCTGCACCGGTGCCAGGTGGGTGGTTTTACTTGGTAGGCAAAAGCCAAAAACCATTGAGCCTGGCATTAGCCAGCCAAACAGACTCGTGAAGTTACTCTACTGATATTCAATATTTATCAAATCCACGGCGATCTCCAAGGAACCTGCAGATTACCTAATGCCACATCCAGTAGGAGGTGCTAACATGGTATGGGACACCTAGCTGGTGGAAATACTTCAAGTTGTAAGGAAAGCCTAAGATCATCCAATTGGATTGCAATCCACGAGCTTGATGCTGACCGCAGCCAAGCATACTATGCACAGTGTGAGTAGCCACTGCCATGGCCACCAGCCGGTCCATATGGACGCATGATGGCTTGTGATACAACCCGGTAAGGCTTGCAAGGTCTTATGACAATGCTCACCGCCAACTTGACAGTCAGCGCATGATCCCAAGCTGCTGCCAAGAATGCAATGTGGCGGTGTACACGTGGAGCCACTACAGCCTTCTGCTGTTGATCAAACTAGGGCCAGGAGGTGCGATGAACAGCACATTGACCATTCACCCCTCACAGTCAAATCATGGGTGGTGCCGTCATTCATATGGACCTGGATACACTCTATGCAGTAACAGTCAGCACAAGAGTGGAAGAGTATGTAGATGATACAGCAAGCTACCCAGCATTCAACCCTGCCATTTGATCTGAATCAGAACGCTGGTGCACATCGATATCTCTGCGGCCCTATACGTACTAGAACAAGATCAGCAGGCTGTGGAAGACACAAAACATAGTTGCGAAGATGCTAGAAGCACACATGGACATTCAGCTCACCACAGATACTTGCAAAGGATACTCAGTACAGTGTACCCCTGACTGCTAGCAATGCTAGTTGTCTCATTGTGCTGTGGTCACTGCTTAGCTGCTCAATGAAGATCAGTCAGCAGACTGACTCACCAAAATCGTCATGCAATAAAAGTGGTGCACACTGGACGGTTGCGGTCGTATGCCTGGCATCACAAGCATGTGGCTGAGCGTTGATGCTTGTGGCTAACATCACTGTGATATGTGGTGATGAGCAACATATCACACTTCATAGCTGAGTCCACTGCTGGTTGACAAAGACAATATATTGTAAACCTTTTACTTAGATGTATTCAAGTGGTGGGCTTGACATCCCCGACAGATCGGCCATCCTGCGAGCTGACAACCAGTAGCCATGGATGGACATGTAGCAGGGGTGACAGTCAACAGCAAAAACTAGTGTGGACTCACACGAGCATCCATGCCAGAACTGTGCCCAGCTATGTCAAGCCACTGATACAATCCAACAAACATCAGTGAGGTGACATCGAAAAGTCTCTTGCATTACTGAGTCCACAGAGCAGTGCCTTGCCAAAAGTGCGTGCCCCAGCTGCTGAAGCAGATTTTGCTGCGTAGGCCTTGGCAGTGCTTGACAGAATAACAAGACATGTTTAGATTGTTGAAAGCAATGGGTGATATGTGGCATAGACCATCAAAGACTGATTGACCCTGCCCCACATGTACATGTCAAGTGCCCCTGGACAGACAGCTGCTGGTTTACGCACTGTGCCAAACGTCCCACAACATTCAACCAGAGTTGGTGCATCACATGATGGCACCAGCCATCAGCAAAGTATGGCCTGTAGCAGGTTGGATTTGCTGCTTGGCTGTCACTAAGAGCATGCTGCTGCTGTGTCAGTCAGGGCTTGGTGCCATCTGCTTGATCCCCTAGGCCAAAATGTTGACTCAGCTGGATCCTCACAACAGCCACAACACCGAGCATTATGTACAAGTACACAAAGCCTTAGAAAAGGCTTTCGAAAACACCTGCTGCAAGGCATTGCACCACTGCTGAAGCTGCTGTGGGGATGTTTGATAAATCGTTCATGGCTGTGCATATGATCGCTCTAATGCCAGACAAGCAATGACCTGCCGTGACCAAGGTACAAATGCGTCATACCACGCCCAGCACCATGAGCACAATACATCAGCAACTCTGCAGATGGCATATCCAATGTGCAGTAACATGGGCTCGTTCAGTCAATTTGAAAGACATTGGCAGCTATCACCAGCCACGAGCTGTGCACAGTGGACGCCCTGGCAGCAGACCCCATACACCCGAACCGCTCATGACCAGGCTACCATGAAGATGCCTTGAAGTCCGACAAGGAATGCAATCGCTGCTCTGACAAGTACGGGACAATAGACCAAGGGTAGCAGCATCCTGCCGTGCTTTGGCTTAGCACTACGCCTTGCAGCCGAAAACATACACATGTTTGATCATGTAGCAGACACCACAATGTGCACAGCATCTGCCAGCTGTGTTCACACAATAAACCATACAGGTCAACAACAACAACACGAGCACCCACAACAGCAAGTATAATTGCATACAGCTCTGTTGGGCTGTGACAGAGTCTGCTGGTCCTACCACTACTGGCCTGCTGTTGCACGCAATTGCTCCTCCTGACTGCTGGCTGACCATGCTGATGCAAAATTTCCTGCAGGAACACTGCCTACACCCTCCTGTTGAGAAAGTGCTGCCAGCACTTCAGCCATGGCACCAGCAGCCATGGTGGGTTGGTTACTTGCTCCAGCCCCAGGATAGCCCTGCCCCCCAAGGGCAAGGCCTGACAATGCCATTACACGTGCAACAGCCGCCAAACGGTTGGGTGACAGTGCAGTTGCTGATGTTGCTCCCTCTGTGGCTGCAGCGCCCATGAACGCCTGCATCATGAGTGCAAGCAGCTGTGCCTGAGCATCAGTCTGCTGACTCAGTGCTGCTGTAGGACTGATGCCCTTTGTTGAAACTGCCAGCGGAGGGCTGGCAGGGCTGCTGGCATCTGCTGCTATCATAGAGGGTGCTGCAAAGTGTGGCTCGCTGACATCAAGCACAGGTCTTGATAACCTGCTAAGACTTGCTGTTGTTGCATTGCCTGCCAGATTCAGTGTTGATGGCTCCCACATGGACCTGTGCCGCTTGCTGCCGGTTGCACCAGCCAGCAACTGCTCACTGCCAAGCGAAATACGTTTGCCCATAAGACTGCTGCTTGGCTTGTGTTGCTGTAGCTGCAATTTCAAGTTTGCTTCTGCCATGGGGCTGCCCTCCTCATCCTCTGCCGTGTGCGCTGAATCCTCCGAGTTGCTGCGCATTACTGGCTCAGACTTGACAAACAGACCCAACGTGCTGGGCGGTCTGCTGTTCTGTCTTTGCTTGCTCTGCTGCCTGCTGCGAGCTTCCAGTGGTTGCTCATCCACACTTTCCACGACCTCTTCTGCATCCTTGTTGTGCTGATGGCTGCCTGCACCTTCCTCCTCTTCATCCTCCTCCTCCAGGTGCATGAGAGCAGCACGGGCTAGCTGCAGCAGGCCAGCAGCAGCGCCCTCAGCATTGTCAGCCTCGTCAGTGCACTGATCATCAGAGACAGGCTGCTGCTGCTGGTGTTGGTACTGCTGGTACTGCTCATACTGCTGGTGCTCCTCCTCCTCCTCCACATGCTGCTGATATGTCAATGCCACATGCTGTAGGTGAGCTGCCCCGTCACTATAGTCTTCATACTGATGGCTGACTGAAGGGCTGCCACCTGTGTTATGGCCTGCTCTGCTGCTAGGCGTTGTCATAGCCGCTGCATGGTTGTGGAAAAATTGAGAACTGCTGCTGCTGGGGTAGCCGCTGCCAAGACCGGGGAACCCTTTGCTACCCTTGCCCCCACTGCTGAGAGATATCACACCAATAGACGCCAGATAGCGTTGCAGGATAGTCATTCGGCTGAGGTCAGTAGGCACCTTCCTGCGAGCACCAGAAGGGGCATCATATTGCAGCTGGCTGCTACAAGATGCTGGCACACACTGTGTGAAACACCTTGCTGGTGGCTGGAGGGTACTTGCAAGTCTGCCAATTGCTGCAGTTTTCCTGGTTCATCAGTCAAAGAACTGCAGCCCTCCTCACCTCCTGGCTGTACAATTGTAGTGGTTCTTGACTGATGTTTCAGTCCTTCCGGGCAGCATTGAAGCAATGAGCGTCCATTGATTTCCAAACTGACGATGGCCTTCAACCAAGATTTCCTCTTCTTCCGGAGTCCATTCTCCTGTCTTGATTCCTGGCACCAACTGCTGCAGGTACCTGCTGCGGCACTGCTTTGGCGCCCTACCCAGCAGAGGTGACCGGCCCATCAGTGTGTTGAAGTGCCGCGCCACAACACTCCAATTCTTTTCACCATGCATAGCCACAGCTCTACAGGCGTACAAGCGGCCGGAGTGACGTGGGTTAACTTTGGCTGTACAGTACGGTAGCAACTGCGCTGTGCATACACCTTGTCGTCCCATGAACAGAAGTAAGGTCGTATACAAGCAAGCAAATACAAGTCGAATGGGGGAAGGAAAGCGAGCTAAGCTGGTGAGTCGGTTGCCATGGCGACGGATACAACTCGAACTGGCAGCAACATGGGTTACAGAGCCTAGACTGCCCGCGTAAACTCACTTGCGTAATGCTTCATCCTCTTCTGGCCGCCAACAGCCCTTGAAGTGCGTATTGTCAACGGCCATTGGCCGGGTCTCTTAACGATTGCTGTCACGACAAGAAAGCAGGCACACAACAGTAATACTAGTCAAACTCAGGGCATTATTGCACTTGTGGCAGCAACTGCCATGCATAGCAATGAGAGTGCAGCTCACAACTGCAGTTGCAGGTGGATGGTGTTCCTGCACTGGGGAGGAGAATGCATTTCAAGCATAGTATAGCACAAAAAAATGTTGACACTGCAAACTACACTCGCTCTATCGCCTGCCCCGTTACACTCACCGCGGCTATTTCACAAAGAGAGGCAGCCTCGAGCACCCTCCCAACAAGGTCGGCCCTTGCGACGCCTGAGTACTAAGTAACTCCAGGACTTTGTTTTGCAATTTTTGCAAACGGGAAACCGACCTGGCAACAGAGGGGATAGGGCAGCTGAACTCCCAGCTACTTGGTTCTGCTTATGTTGAACTTATCATTGCGCCATGACTCAAGCAACAATCTGCAGCAGACGGTTCAATTGGCCCGCTTTCCACGTTGTGCGCCTTGCTACCTCCCGAAACCTGCGCAGGCACTGCACTTTGGTCTTCTTGGCAGCTTGTTACACCCGCTTGTACTTCCAAGGCTACTATAATGTGTGATAATGTGTTGTCCGATGTGACCGCTGCTGAGCACAGGTTTGCGGGGAGTTACCACTGTTGTCTGTTGTTTTCTGTCGACAACTGGCTGCTAAGGTCCAACTGACAGCTGCTGTGGCAGTCGTGTCGTGACCACCTGCAGGTTTCTGATGTTGGCAGCTCCAGTCGTTGCGCACAGGTTGGCATCGCAAGTTGCGCAACGTATCGTCACTCGAGGTCCCTTCCCGCACGTACAATTTGCGATCCACAGCAATTCGTGAACTTAAGGACACAACTAGAAAGCTGACATTGCACGGCTTGTGCGTTGCCTGCCTTGAATACACACGCAGAAGCAGAGGGCATGGGAGATCACTGATCATCTGCTCTGCGCGTTGCATTCACTGCGCAAGTGATTGCCATCGAGAAGCCGTTGCAAATACGTGATACGCATGCATGGAGCAGGTTGCTGCTGCTGCCAGCAGTCCGTGAGGCTTACGGACCCAAAAATACCTCACGAAGGTCCAACGACATAATGTACATTATGTGACACACACATGTGACCACTTAGTCATGACTGAGCTGTCGACTTTCACACGCCCTCATAACAAAGAATTATTCTTCATGTACAAAAAACAACAGACACATTTGCACGTAATGTGCTGGTGGAAGAATACAGCTTGCCCTTATGGTAGTAAAGTACTGAAGTTGCTGATGTACTTGGCTTGCAAACGGGCGGGTTACACTCATGTAACTTACAACTTGGTGTTTGGTGATGGCAACGTCATGGTGCACTATATCATGCAACTGATCACCCACTGCATACTCGGAAGCTGTACACCATTCAGTACCCGTACAAGGGCTTGCCTACATGTACGCATCAGGCATCAAGCGGCCCCACAAGACTGTCGTCAATTTCCTTATTCTGCACAGGGGGTATGCGGGTGCAGGGATAACATGATGTGAGAAACACATAAGTACACATTCTGTTGAACAGGACGCATTGCAAGCAAACGTGTGTGTGGAACTGCAAGGTCATGCTGAGCACTACCAGTGGCGACTGCTAGGGACACAAGGCCTCCTAGGATGGACACCACCTGGACAGCCTGCTGGAGGAGATGGGAACAGCAGCGCTCAGGCAGATCAAGTAAGGCTATTTATTGTACTTCACTTCAGTCTGAACACCTAACTCACAACAAGTACAGCCTGTACGTACAGTATACTGAGTCACTCAGGCTGCATGGCTCAGTTTCTTTCACAAATACAGACACTAACTGCATACAACTCACTTTCTTTCGCAGTCATGTAGACAAGAACCCAGTCAAAAAGATGATGGTCCTGTTGCCTGGTTGTTTCCCCCAGCATTAGCAACAGCAACGAGGAAATGCGTACCACTGAGTCAGTGCATGGCATGCACATATGGAATGCCACAGTGACTGACTAGCATGCTTGCCAAGTCCTGGTAATGGCCAGGCCGCCACCCAGAAATGCTCTTTCAACATCTCAGAACCTGTCTCTGACTCATCTGCCAGGGAGACTCTCCCTGAGGCTCAGAATATTAGACAATCAGAACCTGCAGCAGCCTGCATGCTGCAACATGTAAAAGAATCAGCTCATGCAACATTCATACATGAGCTGCAAATGATCTGACATGCAAGGGGGCTGCCACCCAGAGGTGTGTATGAATTCTGCGAGTCCACCACTGCTCTGAAATCCCCAAAGCGCTTCATGCGCATGCATGAGCAACAGAAAACATGCTCCAATGAGTCATGACTTGCCACAAATTGACCAAGGATCAAGCAGCGAAACAGAAGCTGGAGCTCGCAGGGTGCACAGTGACCCAGGCATTTGAAGTTGGGTCGATTGGCCATTGTGATGGTGATGTGGCCACCCATGATTTGTTAGCCACAACCCATCAGTTGGACTGTTGATTTGCATCATGCACTGCTGCTGCTGCGCAAACAACGTTGAACATACTTTGTTGAAGCACTTGGCAAGCTGAATGTTGCTGACCCTTGACAGGTCCTTTCAAACTCCACCTGACTGGCATCAATGGTCATCCACTGAGGACCCACTCACTGCCCAGCCCATGCTTTGTGCAGGTTAATGATCTCATGCAGCACGAACTCACACATGCAGTACGACCATGGGGTGGTATGAGACTGCTGTATGGGCAACAGCTGTTGGTCCCTACACTGCAGCTTTTCTCTTCTTTGCCTTGATACTCCTGGCAGCTGCCAGCCGCTCCCGTGAGCGCTTCAGCCTCTGCAGCTGCTCAAACCGGTCCAGCAGCTTCTGTTGTTCTCCAATGTCAACTGCGGTCAAGTCAACAACCTGCTGATTCTGCTCAGGCTCACTGTCTGTGAGCCCACAAGTTTCATCTGTTGCTGTGCTGCAGCACACCCCTGCTGGGATGGCTTTTGGCCCTGAATGCCATGCAGCTGTTGATGCCTCTCGTGGCTTCTGAACAAACTCTGGGGCAGCCAGCTGGCACGGCTGTCCGGTGCTGCTGAGATTGCAACCTGCCTCAAATCCAGATGACCCATGGCTACTGAGCCTCTGGAGACCCCCTGCAACCACCAATGGCCTACCATCAAGAGGTTGCAGTGCTAAGTCAGCGGTGCTGCTTGCAGAACTGTGCTGCTTGTGCATGCCTTCATGAGTGCTGTATGTTGACGATGCAGGAAATGCAACGCTTTTAGGCATCCGTAGGAGGTGCATGTCAATCTTGCTCCTGTTGCTGCTGTGGTCCATCAAATCAGCAAAGCGCTCTACGATGCGAGCTGCATCCCCTGCAGCAGATTTCCACAACAGCCCAATGGTAAGGTATCGCATTGAGTTAGAAACACAGGCATGCCACTGAAACGAGTCTGCATTTCCACAACATAAACAGTTTTGAGCATCACTGAAGATTTCTCACATCCAAGCACTGTACTGACCACAGTCAGGTACTTCAGGTGCGGCACTCAAAACCATGCAGACATGTGCATGGCAACATGAATGCAGCAATCGCTACTATGTGCAAGCACCTTCCTCTTGGAACTTCATTTAGTCTGGAGCTCACCAGAATTCGCAGCATTGACAGTTGGTATTATTCTCTTTGGCCTCAGAGCTGCCACACACTCCCTGAGGTCATTCCAGCTGGAGTGCTCGCTGTAGGGAATTCCCACAACCTCCACTGCCCCTTCACGCCACACTTGCAGGCCACCAGAACGCTTGTACGACCAGCCTGTGATGTACGTGGGCAGGTAGAGGGACAGAGAAGACCCATACGGTGTCACAGCCAACTGACTCAGCAGCTCATACCACCAGATCCCCCACTGGCATTGAGCTACACTGTGCAAACCATGCTTCTAGTTCAAGCATGCAGTACACCGTCATACAACGGTATGGCGTCGGACGCGGATGGGCCAAAGCACATATCAAATGCAAGCAGGGTCTGCTCACATGTTGGCTCGCTGTGCTTGGTAGCAGTCCTGGCAGCAATTCTGGTGGTCTCACCTGTTGGTCTGAATCCTACAACCCGTTTCCAGGGTGTGCCTGGCTGCTTGAGGTAAGTTTGCAACTTTTCTGGTGTCACACCAAGCTGACCAACATGCACTCCTGCACTATGGGCGTCATCAGTTACCAGACGTAGCTGCTGCTGTGGCATGTTCAGAAGCTGCAACAGACGCCTCTTAGCTGCGGATGCATACACCTGCAGACCACAAACCCAACAGATGGCCACACTTACTGACTGACGCAATTGATATGCAGATGACATAATAATAACCAGGGTGAGGACTGAAACCTCGTTGTGCAGCATGATGCACAAATGCTGTTACTACATGAATTGAGTGTTGTAATGGACACCAATGGGGTGGATCATGGACATCAACCCCTCATGGCGTGCATGCCGACCCTGCTGGCCCTAGCATTCTGCTGCAGCGCACCTTGAGCCCCAGTGCTTCTGCTGCTCCCAGGTATGCGCGCTCCTTGCCGATGTGATAACTGCCAACCACAAATAAGCTGGCAGGCTCTTCCTGCAGGGTCTGCTGCATTACCTGACAGAGCAAGTACGGTAGCAGCAGCAGCAGCATCCGGAGGTGGAGGACGCACCTTTGGCTTGCAGCAGGAGGCCCACGCAACTGCTGCAGGATGTGAACAGGCAGGCCTCAGTGTTGCACCAGCCAGGCAGCCGGAGCTTACCTGCACCATCATGTCAATCGCTCGTTGCTGCGGTGGAAAAGTGTACCTGGGCACTGCGTATGTTGTATCCAACATCAGAATGTCGACCTGCTTGCTCCGCAGGCAGCTGCCAGTTTGTAAGTGGCCCTGCCACCTGCAAAGGATATGAAACGCACCGCAGCTTTGTCAAAAGCGCCCAGAAGTGACGAAAGCACACACCCGCTTCAACAGGAATGAGTTGCAGGCAGCTGAACGCTTGCTGCAGGTAACTCCAGTCACGAGGCAATGAAACAGGTGAAGGCACTGCTCATCAACCTGCTCACAGCAACATGGGCCACAATCATGTGCAGCCAGCTGCATGAGCCCTACCTGCAGTCACCCGTGTGCAGTATTGTGGTCACCCCTCCTCCGGCTTTGGGCACCTCAAACAAGAGCATGACAGCACCTGGGCAGTGGTTGGCGTCAATAGCCGTCACCGTGACCCCCTCGACCAATATGGGCTGCCCCAGCTGCAGCACCTGCACTGTTGGGGCCCTTAAGCTCCACTCATGGTCCAGCAGCCGCGCTGAGATGGGCGATGCATAGATGGTGCCGGCAGAGAAGGACTTTGTGAGTCCAGTTGTGTGGTCACTGTGCATGTGCGTCAGAAAGTAATGCTGACACTTGTCAGTTACAAAACCAAAGCCATCAACCATAAGACGGGTGCCTGCAACAACATGGAAGCAGCAGCAGCAGCAGCAGCAGAAGGAACAGGATGCTTAGGTCCCCTGCCATCCATGCTGGACCTGCTGCCTCAAGGCATGCACATGCTGTATCGCAAGCAGCAGCAAACCATTGACTACAAGCATGTCAGCAGCCGCTGGCCTCATATCAGCAGCATATCTTGTTAGCAGTCTGTGTTCAATGCCTCACCTGGCACCCACTTGATCTTCTCCCATTGAGAAGCCATCCAAGCAGGACTAGCTGTCACACTTCGCACTGGCAACCCCCAGAACCTGCCTCAACTGGCTATGCTCCCTCTGGTGCTGCAGCAATGATGCTGTTGCGATTACTGTATTGCAAAGTGGGCGGAGGAAAGCTACAATATCAACATGTAGAGGTGGTGTACCAGCGGCACAATCAGGCTTACAATAATGGTTTGTCAGGAGTGATACGACAACAGAGGGCCACCATTAACAGAACAGGACTTCCGCCAGTGCTTGCTGTTCTCAATATACGCTCCTCAAAAACAGATTCTACCACAATCTTTGGTGACAGACGCCTTAGACCACACTGACCTTGCTACACCCTGCTTCAGCACACGTTGCTGCTATTCATCTGCCTCCTCTTCGTCCCCAACAGACTGGAAGCTGCCGTCCGCCGCACTGCCACTCTCTTCTGCTGCGCATCACACAAACCTAAGGCCTGTCAGAGCATGCATCAGCCTGTCAGGAGGTAACAGGCATTGCCAAACCTAACAGATTGATGAAGCCGCAGAATTGAGACAAAGAGCGTTGTACAGCATGCGAGCAGTTGGCAATGATAAGAGATGTCCACAGACATACCCTCACTATCCTCTTCACTCTCTGGCTGCGCTGGCAGTGTAGCACCAATAACCAATGTGTTGGCCTTGTAAGTCCTGATAGCCTCCTCCTGCCAGCACAATACCAAGTGGCCTTCAGACGCATTCGACGGCGCTTGCTCACAGGTTGTTGCACTAATATATCTTTTTGGAGTGTCAGGGTCGCGAGAATCACAACGGCATACCGGTAAGCCCCATGCACCTTTTGTTGTTGCTGCTTTTCCAGTATATCCAGTATACTCTCCTGGCTCACTTCTTGCCTGAGCTCCTCAATAGTACGCGGTACAGGCTGTGTAATAATCATCCCAATAACACATGCAGCTGCCAACTCCCACCTGAGCCAGCTCAGTTGCAGACAGCTGGTTGGCAACGTAGCAACAAGCGAGGACGCGTTCGGCGTCAATGTTTTAGAGTACGAAGATCAAAGATGCTTAGTATACTGTCTCTTCAAGATGCATGCAATGTGCCACCTCCCAATGCAATATATCACCTGTCCTGCCGCAAGAACATCGACGACGACAGGGTGACCAGACGCTATCTCTTGTGTCCCTCATGATCCTATGAGGGCTGCTCGAGTCGTGATCAGCAAGTCCCAGTCTCCTGACATCCCGTCTGCCAGAGCGTGTGAAAGACATGATGTGTCAACCACAACATGATATTTACGCTAAATTCAACGCCATAGCTGCTGTCATGTCATGGGAACCACTTGTCCCTGATGGTGCGTAGCTGTTGGCTCTCGGCAGGGTTGATTGTACTGATCACGGTCATCTATAACTCAAACTATGGTGCCTGTTATGCACCGAAACCCAGTGGAGCTGCTCCGCTGTACGGTAAGTATTCGTGCTGACCTACCGCTATAAAGAATCAGCGTCCATTTAACTTGTTTTGTCCCGCCATTATCATCAATTTTCTTTGTATAGCTTGTAAATGCAACATCATGTGGGACTCTGGCTCGCAATCAGCTATCGTTTCTTGTACGCTGCACAGCAGTACATTTATGCATCGCACATTTCGGTATCACAAGGCCAACCACAGACGCTGCATGCGTGGTCACAACACAAGGTGCCACCTTTTTGATGGTTTCCTGCAGTCGCACTCGTAAGGGTCAGTGATCTCGTAGAGTACACACCTGGCACTGCTGCTCCACAGTCAGCAGCTGCAGCATGGAGGGCAGCGGGGTATCCAACAGCCCCATTTCTATCAAAGCCCCCAATTCCACGGGCGACAGACATCAAGCAAGATCCTGTGGTATCAGATTCAATTCTTGCGGCGGCGGTCCCTGTGGGATCTGGTGGACCTACACTGGAGCCGTTGGTGGCATTCAACAGCAGTTCAAGACGCAGGCTGAGGCAGCAACAATTTCGGTCTGATGGACCCTACGCAGGATTTGAAGGCACACCTGTGGCAGCTGCTGCCAGCACCTCCGCTGTAGCCGCTGGGCCCCGGCACATCTTGCAAGCAGCAGGCCCTGTCGTGACCATCACAAACATTAGCGCTGCAGGTGAACGAGTGCCTGGAAGCAACCGCTCAGTGGCGCTTTCAGCCGTTATGGCGGGAGCAGCAGCAGGTTGTGAAGATGTGTTCGACCCTTCTGCCGTGTTTGACCAATCAGCTGGCAGGTACCTGCTGACTGCCACCTGTGGAGGCCAGGGCAGGGTACTGCTAGCAACGAGTGCCAGCAGCGACCCCAATGGCAACTGGTTTGTGTTTGGTTTGGTGGCAGATGGACTGGGCAGTTCACTGGCGTGTGTGAGCCCGGTCTTGGAGTCTGCTGTGGTTGACTACACACAGGTTACCTACAACACTGATGGGATCTTCATCACCTATAAGAGCATTTGCCCTTCACATAGTGCAGCTCGTGGCATTGGTATTCTGGCTCTTCCCAAATACGCGGTTTACAAGGGCATGCCAAACTTTCTGTATCCAGTCTACACAACAGGAGATTTGCAGCAGGTGCTGGAAACTGCTGGCAACAGCAGCAGCAGCAGCAGTGCACAACAGTGCAGTCAGTTGGCACCTGTGGTTCCCCAGGGCCCGGGAGATGTCCCAGTTGGATCTGCTTACTTTGTATGCAAGGTATGATGCAGGGTCCAGATACAGTTGAGGAATGAATGCCAGTAGTCATTGTCAACCACCAGAGGGTAACAAGAACCCAACCAGATCAACAGGGTCCCAGTGTGGTACACCAATTGCCACAGCAAACCTGTGTCAGCTCACAATGCTTTGTGGCAAGGGTCGTTGCGTGCTGCCAGCAAGTTCTCATGCTGCCACAGTATGTGCAGGCTGCAGCTTGTATACTGTTGACCAACCATACGGCATGTTCCAATGTGACTGCTGCCAGTGAACGGCTCAGTTACCTCATGTCTGTTGCTGCAGGATGTGTCATGGCGCAACTCTGCTGGTCAGCATATCATCATTGCTGCCCTGCATGACACTGGCATGCTGTGGCAGTATGGAGGCCCTGACTCACGCACCAGCGCACCCTTGATGACAGCACAGCGAATCAACCTGGGCAATTGGCAGTCTCCTGTTGCAGGCACAGCACTGCTGCAGCCTGGGGATGGGCAATCGCTGCCCCTTGGGCCACAGCTGAGCGAATTCTGGAGTGGAGGGGTGAGGGATGGCCACTCTTGGTACAAGCTCCACATATCTCCGATAGGATAACACAAAACACCCTGAGATACCAGCCATACATTGAGCATGCAGTACATTGAGCAAGACCAGAAACAGGACAATGGGGCTAGATTGGTACATGATGCTTCCTATCAACCTCTTCTGCCGCTGCTCAACACGATCTGATAAGCTTTACTGTCTTCTTGTGTGTTTTACTCGCAGGCCGTCATGTCTGCCGGCAAGCTCTACCTGGCAACGTCCTCTGCTGTGCTTGACCCGGCCACCCCCGCATAC
Organism: Coelastrella sp. MACC-549; assembly: GCA_018290735.1. NCBI lineage: Eukaryota > Viridiplantae > Chlorophyta > Chlorophyceae > Sphaeropleales > Scenedesmaceae > Coelastrella > Coelastrella sp. MACC-549. The sequence continues at coordinate 192,985 of JABEVS010000049.1, forward strand.
ATCAAGCGTCCTGCCATAGCCTGGGCTGAGCTATCAGTGAGCTCTACTGTAGCAGGCTCTGACAATTGTCCCCAGAGTCAAGCTGGGGTTACAGCCAGAGATGGCTTCAATTGGACAACAGACTACAGCTGGAAATGGGGTGCCGAGGTGAAGACAAAGTGTGACCCAGCAGTTGTCACTTAATGATATTGTGCATGGTGCTTATGGTTGTCTGCCGACTGTGAGGTTCTGTTGTAGTTCATGGCAGTTGCACATTGCTTGAGCCAATGAGCTGCTTACCCCCTTCCACCAGCCACAGCCCTAGCAGCTGCGTCTGATGTGCTTCATTTGGCCACCTGCCATCACCCTGTGTTCATGCAGTTTGACCTGAACTACACCCAGCATGCCAATGCAACCTTTGCTCCTCATCTCAAGTCGGCTGCCAGTGTTGGTATTAGCAGCAGCCACTCTCAGATCAAAGCTGCTGGTCTGCCGCTTGTTGGTGCTGCCCTTGGCATCCTTGGTGCCGGCGCAGAGGCGCTGTACGGTGAGAAGCACATTTGACCTGTGCTGTTGTATCAACCCTTGTACCTGGGCCTGGGGTTCATACCCTACCCTATGGGAACAGTAAGTCTGTGAAGTGCTGGCAGCTGAAACATCCCCCCTCAATGGTAGACCTCATCGGTAGTCGCACCAGCCCCTTCAAATGTTGCAACATCCTGATTGCAGGTGGCGAACCTTGCACCTGCTACAGGTGCTACTGGGGTGGGGCATATTACAGGTGAGAGGCTCAACAGTAGCGGTAGCAGGGCCCCTCCTGACCGACAGGTACTGCAAGTGCTGCAGAGACTGCAGCACTGCTGCAGAAGCATCAGCAGCTCTGCTCATGCTTGGCATTCGGTGCCTTGCCATACATGTGTGCTGCTGCTGCTGCTGTCACCTTGGCAGCAACGCTGCACATATTGTTGCGCTCAGCAGCAAGTTGCAGACTAACACTTCCCCAAGTCACTGAGTGTAGGTATGGAGGCTACACTGGTGGTGCTTTGGCAGGCTTTGGTTACGGTGAGGTGCAGCTGTACTTACTGTTTCCAAGACATCACTGCTTGATGCATGTGCAGGCAAACACTTCACTCCAGAAGCAGGTGAAGCCCCTCGCTACTGTTGAACAGCAGCGGATGTGACAGTATGGATGATGATCTTCTTAACCTTGGTGCATGCCAATATACCACGTGTGTTATTGGTTGCTTGGCAATATCCTAATGGAAAGGCTTTAGCCTTGTGCTTATCAAGTCAGTCAAGCAGCAGCACTCAACAGCACAGTAAGAACTTTAGCTTGCACAGTTGCTGCCTTTCAATGCACTTGTGTGCAGGTTACTCTTCCTCGGGCTACTACTTTGCTCAAGGGCGAATGACGCGCTGCCAAACAACATGCACAAGATGCTGGTATTATGGATATCCAGGTAAGTCGCTAAGTCACTTCAAGGCTGGTGGTGTTAGCTATTCAGTCAGCTAGTATTCTAGTATTCTAGTTTTCAAAGCTGGGATTTCAAGACGGCTTTGGCCATCACTTGCTGCAGACACATTATGGCAAAGGCTGTATTCAACCAAACTGCACCACCTGCAAGCACTGCGAATCCATGAGGCACACTGCTGGGCAGTCAAGAGACCTCAGGGCCTGCCAAGCACTGTGCCTGATGGATGCTCATAGCTTGCAGTCTTCTGGTTGGCTGTTGTAGTGACTGATTTGCGTCAGGGATATTGGATTTCGCCAATGGCAACTGGATTGTGGCACTTGTATTGTGACTAGGTTAATGCAAGCACCAGTTTAGACTATTAGCAGCCCTCACAAGGCAGAGTGTTGTGATCATATCACAAAGAGCCCCATCAGCAGCAAAGTTGCACACTGTCACGGTGGCACACAAGATGCTGTCTGGTTCTGCCTGCCTGCCTAACGCAGGCAATGGCTTTGGAAATATTGGTGATGACATCAACACACCCATCCCTACTCCCACCTACAGCGCTGCTAGCATCCGCTCAGTGCAAGGTCAACTGACGCCTGACAACAGCAGTGCCCTAAAGCACTCCACCCCGGCTGGCCCCAGCCTGATCTCAAGCACCAGGATTTTACCTGGAGTTGACTTTGCCACCCTGTTCATTCCCTGCAACAGATCAGCCAATATGAACGTGACTGTGGTGAGGCAGGGGCTTCTCACTCAGGGTGGTGACCAGCCACTGGGCCTGATTTACCCAGCTATAGCTGTTGGACAGGATGGACAAATACTGCTGGTGTTCACTTTCGCTGGGCCTCGCAGCACTGTGGACGGCTCAACAGCCTACCCAGGTACTGCATATTGCTGCAGCTTTGCAGTCAAGAAGGGGTATTGACGGGCAATGCATATAAAGAAGATCAAAAGCTGCAGATGAATTTGCAATACGCAGTGCTGTAGATTAAAGGCTTCTGTCAAAAGAGCCAAAAAGTGAAACAAAAAGACTTCTGGAGGCATATGCTTGCAATGTCAGATGCAAAATCGTGACTTCTGCTGTGGACTCCTGCAATAATGACTATTTCGGGTACTGACACCTTCTATTGTGTGTGCAGGGGTGGGCTCAGTGATCATATCAGCAGCAAGTGATGCAAGTGGGCTTCGCATAGTCAAACCAGGCAGAGCCAGCTTTACACCAGCGGTAGCACCAGGGTCAAGTGTGTTTGCTGACCATGAGACACAGATAACTAGGGGTTGGGCAGAACTGTCCTCAGCTGCTCTGCATGCGGCCAGCGGCACCTTGTTCGCCTCTTCTCACTATGCTGTCAGCAGCGAGAACAGGTTGAGCGCTGTGGCCACTTGGATCACCTCATGGCTGTTTTAGCCGGCATGAACACAATCTTGGTTCCTGTAAGCCTTGCAGCTTTCAAAAGTTTTGCTTCTATCCGCCTGTCTGGCGCGAACTGAGGTGTTGGCGAACCTTGAACACAGCTACTCGGCGGTTGCCGTGCTGCACCCTCAACCTCGCCCCTTCAAACGTTCAGCTTTATCACCTTGACGTTTATCTGCAGCGGAAGCAGTTTTGAGGATGGTTCCAAGGCTGTTAAGCCGCTGAGACAAGAGACAGAGGATCCCCGCGACAAGCTTCCGCAGTGAGATCACCGCATCATCTGCGTTCAGCTTATACCTAGCACGTTCAGCTTACAACTGTACTTAAGGCTGGAACTTGCTGGAACTTGCAGAGAGGCTGAGAATCAGTCTCTCCAAGTCGGTTGGGAGATACTCTTACCATCGGCATCGGGTTCGCGCTGGCCTCTCAAAGCACAGTACATCAGCAAGCCTGCGACCGTATCTTGTTTTGGAATTGTTATGGTGTTTGATGTTTAGAGAGCGTGGCTCGTTGCTGGGGCGCTATGCAAGACCAGCCCTACATCAGCAAATGGCTCACCTTTGCAGCCTCATGTCTGATCATGGTGAGCATAGACCGCGTGATGGATTATGCTGGCATCATGGGTCTAGAACGGTGCAAGTACATTGATCTCAGTGGATCTTCATGTGCGGTCACTCATGATTGGCAGCTGCGTAGCACTACTGCTGCCATGTGCCAACCTTGCCATCCAACTCACCAGCATTCATTTGGCTTCGCCTGCAGGCCTCTGCTGGGTTGTCATACAGCTTCAGTGTGTATGCACCCAGCATCAAAGACACCTTGGGACTAAGCCAGACTGAGATTGCAACTGTGGGATCAGCAGTGAACCTGGGTGGTTATTTTGCTATTGTTTCTGGCTCGGTATACGACATGCTGAAGGAGCAGCACAGGCTGGGACCACGGCTAGTCGTCTGGCTTGGAAGCCTCACTTGCTTCTGCGGCTATCTGGGGATGTACCTGATGGCCTCTGGCAAGGCCCCAAGCAACTTTGCACAGCTCTTGCTGTTTGCCATTGCTGCTGGGAACGCAGGTACGCATACGGTTGTCAGACAGGGAAGTGGCCGCAACTTATTAACATGCAGCAGCCAAAGTTTACCAGAGGCAGCAAGGTGCTGACAACTTTCTCACGGCAAGGTGCGCCACTGCCATGCAGGTACCTGGTTTGACACTTCAGCGCTCGTGAGTAGTGTCCGCAACTTCCCTAATAATCGTGGCCTTGCTGTTGGTGTTTTGAAATCGTTTTTGGGCCTGAGCAGCAGTATCTACACCAGCGTATACGTGGTGTTGTTTGAGCCTGATGCAGTGCGGTTCTTGCTGATGCTGTCCATTGTGCCACCAGTACTAAGCCTGCTGCTCAGTCTTGCACTGAATCATGTGCCATTTGTTGAAGCCAGTGAAAGGCACAGCAGCTCAGGGTCATCATGGTCGAGCACAGAGGGCAGGTGAGAAGTAGAGCTGCATGAGCAACAACATGATTACATGCTGTGTGGCCATGCACGATCTGAGTTCCTGCACATAGGGGATGGAGGCGTTTGCATGTCTCCAGAGATCTTGGTTAGAATTAGAGACTTGTGAGCGACTGCTGGTGTGTGCATTCTCTACCTTGGCCACTGTCTTCACCCAGAGCAGTATACTTTCAGTGTGGTCTTGTCGTTTGAGGCGCCTTTCATAGTGGCTATCAACTGCAAGAGGATCAGTTGAGATGACCGGCATCCCAACACTGTGGTTGCTCTCACTCTGCTTTGTGGGTGCTGTTGCCTCATCTGTGCAGGTTCCTACTGTCGTTTATTCTTGTGTCAGTACTTGCGCTGTACCAGATGGCATCAGCAGTGCTTGTGGGTCAGCATGAGTTGGGCCAGGCAGGCAAGGACGTGATGTTGGTGGGCATGGCAGTATTGCTGGGCCTTGCAGCCATCTTACCCCTGCAATGTGGTAGCTGGAAGGCATCTTATGGTGAGGACCTGCAGCATTGGATCCTGCATCAACCACCTTCCAAATATAGGACAGTGCTGCTGCTGCCGTATTGCTGTGGCACGCATTACCTGCCCAACTGTTGGCACCATTTACAGGAAGCACCAGCAGCTGCTGTTACATGCCTGGGTGTTATATGTATGTGCCTGCAGCGCATCCATACATCAGAACAAGGGTAAGCCAGGCTGACGAAGAAGCAGATCAGGATGTAGACTGGCCCCACACCCCGGTGCCTGGGCATGTGGATGGGCGTGGCAGGTGGGACATGTGGCCTGCACTGAAGTTCACACTGGCCAGCAGGGATGATGCTGCCTGGCCTGCTCCATCTGAAGCTACTAATGCACTGCTGGTGAAGCCAGTTTGCAGCTTGGTGATACTATCAGACTCAGACTCATGACAGCTTGCGATGCATGTGTACGGCCAAATGACACAATGAAAGCCAAGTGCAGATCAGCTTTCGGTCCTCCCATTGAGTACCAGGACCAGCTCTCTGAGCTCCAGCCTTTGGTACCGTGTGCCTATGCTGTCTTCATGGTGTTTCTGCTGTAGTCCAGCTCTGGTCCATGGCCACCACACAACACATCACAGGGCAGTGACTGGCACCAGCAGCACAGGAAGGCAAGGCAGTCAAGGGGGCAGCAGCAGACACAGAAGCGGGTCGCCTCTGCTGGCATTGGGACGGCCTAACAATGCTATCCGCGTCTCTGCCAGCAGTCACAACAGGAAGTCTGTGGCAGGAGTCGAGCGCGAAGTTACTGAGCAATCCGCTCCACTTCTGGCAGCCGGCACCACTGGCCCTGGTGACAGCTCACATGATGCCAAAGCAGCATCAGCAGCAGCATCAACAGCAGCAGCAGCACATCCAATAAGTAGCACAGCTGCAAATTCTGCAGGGTCCGACAACACCAGCATCACTGATGTACAGCAAGACAGGCATTTGCACATGGCCAGTTTATCAACTGGGCACATGTTATGCACAGTGGATTTCTGGCTGCTGTTTGCTCAGTTCACAGTTGGGTCAGGGGTCTGCTTGGCTTACCTGAACAATCTGGGTCAGCTGGTGGTGAGTCTCAAGGGGGATCATGATGGCCAAGTTGTGTTTGTGTCTCTATTCAGTGTGGCAAATGCAGCAGGTAAGCACTGCAGGACAGCAGTCACAAATGCAGTGGAAAGTTTCAACTGCTGCTTCCTGGCAAGCATTTGAGAGCAAACACCTGCCTTCACCACTTGTTCGTGATTGCCTCTTCTACTTCGCTCAGCGACCTCAGCGAGTGTGTGAGCATCACTTGCCATCCATCATTGGTGTGTTCCTACAGCATCCACCTGTTTATTGGTGCCATTGTCTGTTGTTCAGGCCGCTTGATTATGGGGTACATACCAGAGCAGCACCTGCATGCCCAAGGGACGCCACGCACTATGTTCCTGACACTGACAGCAGCAGTCACAGCTGCAGCATGTCTAGCAGTTGCCTACGCCAACCTTAGTCATCTGTACGTCATCAGCCTGCTGCTGGGTATGGCCTTTGGGGCGCACTGGAGCTTGCTACCAGCCATCACAAGTGATCTGTTTGGCCTCAAGCATTTTGCAGCAAATTACACCACCCTACAGGTAACAGCAGACTCCTGCACAATGTGATTAATCACTGTATCGAGGGACTTCATTGAGTGTATGCTGCAAGCAATGCTGTGTGATTGGGTGCAGCATGTGGTGGTTGCAAACACAGCATGCTCTTTCACCTGCTTCTCACACCATAATGCCTGTCCTTGGCGGCTGTTGTTGGGGTCACAGCCTTAAGAGTGCAAACATGGAAAGACACAGTGTTGTGAGGTGAATATGCTGCGAATTGTTACAATCCATGCCACCCCTACCGTAGGGGTGCCACTCGGGTGTGCTTTGATACTGGCGCCATATGCTTCTGCACCTGGCCCTGCCAACTGTCCTGCTGCACCATAAGGTGTGAGTGTGCTGATGCCTGGTCAAAGTCCAATGTTTTGATCAAGTTGTAAGTTACACGAGTGTAACCCGCCCGTTAGCGAGCCAAGTACAGGCTCATTGGGCAAAGCACAGTATTTGATCACAGTAGGTATACATATACAGCAAGCTCATTTGAGCCAGTTGTTCAACAACCGGGACTGGTAGATGGCGGGTACTGCATGTCGCCCCATCGCCTCATCAACACGAGCTTACGGCAGGCCAATGAGCATAACAACAGCTGACACCTTGGGGCCTGCCTGTCCTGCTGCATTGGTTTGCCAGTTTGCACCTGCTGCAGGGAGCTATCTGCTGGCGACCAGGCTGGTTGGTTGGTTGTATGATAAAGCTGCGGCGGAACATGGAGACCCCCATGAGTGTGTGGGGCCTGACTGTTTCCAAGAGGCATTCCTGATGCTGTCTGGACTGGCAGCAATAAGCAGCATAGCTTGCAGTGTAGCAACCAGACGCAGCAGGCCTGCGTACCTAGCGCTGGCAGTTCACTTGAGGCAAGTGGACACTGCAGAGCAGGCTCCTAGCAGTGAACAGACGTAATTCAAAGGGTGCCCTTGTCCCTGTGAACAAATGAACATGACAGATATCTCTGGATGGCGGGCCCTTGCTCATGAGGAAGCACCACTGGTGCACCAGCACTTGTTTGGCCATGTACCTGTTGCATGCATGAGCTGACTCATGACTTTTCGAAATAGTCCATCTTTACATTCACTACAAACTTCCACTGGGGTGAAGGAGTGACTGCCAATCACGTGTCGGGCTTATACTGCGTGTGAATGTGTCTATTGTTTTGTCCATAAGAAGGATTGCATTGTCACGAGATCACGCCTTTCCAAGCCTTGGCAAATGTGCCTTGCTGCTGTTTATTATAACGGGCACCTCCTCTTCCCCTATCCTTAGCACTTCGGCCCTCCGTGATAATGAGAAATGCATTGCATGCTCTTGTTATATTACGCTACATGTTGAAACCGACAAGAGCTGTCAGCTTATCAGAGAGTTCACGACTGACAACAGCAAAGCAGGGGGGGGGACATCAGATTTGTTTCATCGTTCAAGCGTGCGATGCATTTTCTCTTGGGTGATTGATATAAACAGAAAGAGTCTTTGATGCTATGTGCGGCTATCTGTGGGACAGGGCTATCGCAACACCCCGGGCCCAATATGCTATGCTCTATCATACCACAACATGCGCTGTCATCTCGCCTTCAAAAATATAACACTTCATTCATTCCAATGCGGTCAAGATGGCTTCCTGGGGAGCTCTGCATTTCCCTGTTTTGTTTCTACCTCAGGCACGCTTGTTACAAATGCTTAAATTGGCTGACATCGGTTGTTGCCCACCCCAGGTAACTATCAAGCAGTATTCATGGTGCTGGAAAGACATTGATGTGCTGTGACATGCTGACTTGGTTCGACATACTCTGGTTGCGCCGATGTCAACCCTACCACCTGCCTGAAAGGTATTTTCTTACTTTGCGCAGGAGCAGCACAACAGTCACGTTGAATGTTTGATAGTGATGAAGACGACTTTCAAAGGCAGCGAAATCCTGCGCATCTGCAGCGCCTGTTGCAGAGGAAGCAGAAGAAAACCCCAGTAAGAGCAACAGCACTAGTGCAGAATAAACGCAGGCTATCCTGCACGCCCCAGTCACCATCCAAGAAGCACCACTGCCTGCAACCAAGCGAGCTGGTTGCAAATTGCGCCGTGCAGCACGGGACACACATCCACCCAGAACCTGCTGCAGTTGACTGCTACCTGCCTCATCGGCCCTCTGGCAGACAAGGTCAGAGAGCTGCGCCTGACACATTGCACAACTTCACAGCAGAAGGACTAGCAGGGGGTGGTGCCGTCTGGAATGCACAACAGCAGCAGCGCACCTCCACCTCGATCAGGAGGCAGGGGTTTGCAATCCCTGCAGCAATAGACCCACCAGAAGTACAAGCATTTGACAACTCTCTGTCACAACCAGCACAATCGCAGAAGGCCAGGCATTTGGCAAACAGCCAAGCTTCAACAGCAGCTGGCGACAGTCAACAGGGTGATGCACAGGACGAATGTCCCGTGTGCAGAACCTTGTTCAGCCTGATCACCACCTCAGAGGCGGGCAGGGTTGCGCATGTCAATGCTTGCCTGGACTCTGCAACCACTGTTGTCCACGATGTATACTCAACAAAAGCAGCTGCAGCAGAAGCCTCAGCAGCCAATGCAGAGCAACAGGGATCAGAAGAGATGGAAGAGTGTGATCTGGCAGAGTGGTGAGGCTAACGCTCCTGAGCAGCATGGCATGCTGTTCGTTTAGATGTGTTCAACGTGGTTGACCTCTCAGCTGCCTGGCCTGCACAGCAAACGGCATGTGGTATTTGCACCTGTGGCATCTCCACCACCTGCTCTCCCCATATTTATTCCGTGATCTTTGCCCAGCAGCTCTACCCCTGCCAAAGCCCGGGGACCTGCCACCAACAGTGTTCTCTTTGGCAGGTTGACCAGTGCTGGCGCGGTCGAAGTGATTGGCCTGTTCAAAGCAGCCGACATGGACCTGAGCGTACTGCCACACCTCAATGACCATGACCTGCAGGTGTGCTGCTACAGCACTAGGAGCCCCATGGCATGAAAGCAGTGATCGGTTGCAGCTCGCATGAGGGAAGGACTATTGCACCTGAAGTTCATGGAAGTGGCGCAGTCTTCAGCTGCACGCCAACTCAGTTGCAATTCATCAGTGCATGTGCATGACCTGCAGATGAATAGTTGTTGAATGGGCTGACCTTCAGCAATCCTTGTACCAAATAGCCACATACACCCTAGTCCATCAATCACATTGCAGCACACAGCAGTAGCAACCACTATACTTACATTGACTTCCTCGGCAAAAACAGGTTTGTAAGAGGGCAATGCCATTATCTTGCTGTTCAGGAGATGGGAATCACCTTCACCTTGCGGCAAAAGATCCTGGCGGCAGCATCAGAGCAGCAATCAGGTGCAAGAAATGCTGCAGAGGCACATGGCGGTTTATTTGAAGAAGATCAACAACAGCAGCAACAGCATCACACGCAGCAAGAGACATACAGTGCTGACCAGGGCTGGGAAGACTGCCATCAGGATGCTGTAGAGGATGGCAGCTGTGGTCATGAGGGCATGCTGGCAGTGCAGGGCTTGGAATGCCCGGCAGAGTGTGCAGTCACTGCTGCTCCTTGGGTGGTCGAGACAGAGACTGCAGCAGCAGCCACTGAGATGGATATCAAGAGTCAAAGGCCAGAATGCATGCACCACTACCAGCAGCAGCCCCAGTCTCCAGTGCTACATGTACGTCATCCCATACATGTTAATGTGCAGCAGCAGCAGCATTTACGCGGAAATACTGGTCAACAGCACAGCACCATAGGGGTTCTGCAGCCTCGGCACAGGAAGCCTGTTCCTGCGCAGTTGCCGCGGCAGGTGAAGGGCCTTAGTGGCAGCATTGCGAAGCAGCAGTGGCAGGCATTGTTCAGCAAGCCTGGTAGGGTGCTTGCTCCCCCCCAGCCTCTGCGAACACTGCAAGACTGCCCTCAACAGAGATTGTTGAATCGTGAGGGGCAGCTCGTGCCTGGTAGCACACAGCGCAGTGGTAAGCTGCAGCAAATAGGCCAGCAGCAGGCGGTGGTGCCCCATCAGCATGATGAATGTACACTCATCTCCAGAGCCCGCACTGTGGACCTTCCCAGGTGTGGACCCCATGCATACAATCATCAACAACTGCTTTTGCTGTAATGTGACCAGCTGCTCACCTGCAAGACACTGCTTGGTAGTGGTGCTGCCAGAAACGCGGGTTTATGTAATCTGGCATCGCCTCAGCTGCAGACATGCACATGCAAGGGCCATCCTGTTTGCTGCCCCCAGCCTGCTGCTTGTGATACAGTGCCTCCTGCCTGTTGCCTGTTCAGGTGGTGGCCGTCATGGCGGCGGCTGCCTGGTACAAACATTGTGGTAGACTGCTTTGGGCAGTCCTCCAAGTCCATTGGCATGCAGCGCACGTGGATCCTGACACATTTCCATGCTGATCATTACCTGGGGCTCAGCAAGAGCTTCAAGCAGGGCAGGATCTTGTGCACCCCCATCACTGCTGCCCTGATCAAGCTCAAGCTGCGGGTGACTGAGCAATGCATTGTGCCGCTTGAACTGGGCAAGGAGGTCATTGTGGAAGGTAGGAGGGCTGACCTAGGTGCCTGCTGTCCTCCCTGGGCATGCACAGGCACTGTCAAACTGCCTCAGTCAGTTGCTACAACAGAAGGTCCGCCAGTGACGCATCAGGTATGCCCAGCTGAAAACAACAATGCCTCTTGGGTTGTGGCCGCTGCAGGCACCCGTGTGCAGTTTATAGATGCCAACCACTGCCCAGGCGCTGCTATGGTGGTAGCCTATCCGCCTGGGGGGTTGCCTCCAGTTCTGCACACCGGCGATGCCAGGCTGACAGCGCAGGCTACACAGCAGCAACCAGCGCTGCAGGCATTAGTGGGCAAGGCTGTTGTTGTGTTGGACACAACATACGCCAATCCAACCTACTGCTTTCCCTCTCAGCAGGATGTGCTGGACTGGGTCCTGAGGGCTGTGAAGGTATAGTGAGGTTTTTATTGGCAACTCAGTCAGCCATGACTGCCAGCCCATCCTCGTGCCAGTGAGATGCAGGATCTGGCGGCTGCCACTGTTGCAGTGTATGGGCTTGACTGGGGCCAGCCTGACGTGGGTGGCTTGCATGTTGTGGCAGGTAATCCTTGTGACAGCAATCCGTCAACCGGCTTCTTGCAACAACAACAACACTCGCATCCATTGTGGTGCAGGCAGAGTCCTTTAATCCCCGGACCCTGTTCTTGTTCGGCACTTACACCATTGGCAAGGAGCGCCTCTTCCTGCATGTGGCCTCAGCACTGAAAAGCAAGGTGTATGTTGCAGCAGCAAAGCGTTCAGTCCTGGGTGCCATAAACTTGTCCCCTGACCAGGCAGCACTGCTTACAACAAACCACTTGGAGGCAAACATCCATGTGGTGAGTCAAGGGGAGGCAGGTGGCGGAACATTGCAGGGCAGCACCTAAGCGGTTTTGAGGCAATCGCATGAGTGACTTGACCACTGTGAACGAACGACCAACTGCAGCTGCCGCATGTACCTCTCTGCTTTGCCCATTGCCTCCTATCTGGGGTCAATCTTGTTCATCTGACAGCCCAGCCTGTTGTTGCATGGTTGCGGTGTCACTAGGTGCCCATGCGTCAGGTCAGTCTCTGTGAGATGGAGTCTCTGCTGGTGAGGTACAAGGGCAGGTACACTGCAGTGGTGGGCTTCCAGCCAACAGGCTGGGCTCAGGGAGGAGGTGGTGGCGCACCTGGGAACCACAGCAGGTCAACCAGCAGTGTGAGACCCAGCAAAAGGCTGCAGCGAGGAACAGTGGTGCTGTACAAGGTAAGCACAGCATACTGTGCTGCAAACAGCGTGCTTGTGTGGTATAGCCAAGCAGCACTAATCACACTACCAGGCTATGCACAGGGTAGACTGGAATCACACATGCAATGATTCCAGCAATCAATGAACAGTCAGAATAGTCAGCTGTGTTTGAAGGAGATGCGGGTCCCTTTCACTGCAGGTGAAGAGTCAGCGGTGTGGCCTATTCAGCTATGGACAGGGGGTGACTCCTTTTGCTGATGCTGCAGGTGCCTTACTCTGAGCACTCAAGCTGTGCAGAGCTGCGTGAGTTTGTCAGTTGGTTCCGACCCATTCAGATCATACCATCAGTCAGCAATGACAATGGGCCTAAACTCAAACAGATGATGACAGCCATTACAGGCAGCAGCAAAATAACAGGGCCAATGGATGCCTGGGCGCACCGGCAATGACAGCAGCATGCAAGTTTGGTGTTCTCTCTGCATGCGCGCTACTAGCGTCACGGGCCAATTCATCATGTTGGAGTATACATGTTGGAGTATGTACAGCTTCAAGCTCAAGTGAGTCACTTCTGGAACATATCTGCAACGTATAAGCTTATGCTGAAGCCAGCTTGAGCTGGTTTCACAGCTTTGCCAAGTACTGTACGGTACTGCTTGATAAGTTATTGCGGTTGCTGGCGGCACAGGCTGGCTTTGCAGCAGCCTGCATGCATGCAAAGTTGCCATTAGCAGTTGAATGCACCGTATGGTGACCGTTGGTTCCGGGGTCATCAACAGGGCCCAGTGGGCCTCTGGAGCCCATCATGTTGATGATCAGATCAGCGTGTGCCACTTCAATCTCAGGCGTGCAGAAGCTTCTTATCACAGCATTGTGCTATAAAAGGTTACTGTGTCTTTTGTTTCTTAGTCTACAAGAATGGTTCTTTGTCAAGGTTACCCTGAATTCAATGCATCCTTCACTCCCTTTCGAGGAGTGTGCCCATATATATGTAGGATGGTATCACCCGGTGACTCGGTATGGTACTGGTGGCATCAGCCAACCAGGGAGCACACTGAGTTGTGGTTGTATTCCAGTCTAAAGAGATCTAACCCTAGAGACTCTCCAGGACTGGCATGCCTCTGTGTGCCTCACACCGGCTTGGCCCACAGTGTCTGAATCTGCAATAGAATCCGCAACTTCAGGTTGGCCGTTTCAGCAAAACTCAATGAAAGGCTTGCATCCGCATCTACCAGCGGTGCTGCAGAATTTTGACTTCCATGTATATGCTTTACAGAGCATGTAATGATCAGGAATCACAACGTTTTAGGCTAGCATTGATCAATTATGATTCAATGCAGGCTTGGCAAGCTAGGACTCCTAGCTTTGTAGAGTCTACAAACTCTGTTGATTATGTACAATCCAAACCCATGATATGATCGCACAACTTGTGACACATTGAATGACACCACATGATATGATGTACAGGACCACTAATCCCTAACGTTCACCCATAGCTATGGGATGACCTATAGGACCAATGCATACCATATGCAGTTCTGGCCTTGCTCAGGCAGCGTGGTGAAGCATCAGGCTCAATCTACTTGCAAAAGTTTCCCCAATGGTTGGATCTTCACAAGACAACAGAGGTAGCTTAGTATCACAATAGCTAGTGGCTGCTCCCCACAGATTCTCAGAGGAATTATTGTGATGCAGTAATGCTCAAGCCTTTTGAAAAGTCTTTTGAAAAGTCACTGCCACTGCTGGTGTGACACCCAGGGTCTGCGCTGGCAGCTGCACATTGCGCAATGCCGCTCCTGCCCCTGCTGCTTATTTCTTCTGCATCATCCCTCATCTGGGACAACTCTGCCACCTAAACTTTTATGCTCTCAGTATGGGAATGCTCAGTGTTGCCCATACAGATGACAATGAATAGCACACCATTGGTTTCAACGGAGTCGCTGTCAGCAGTGCAACTGGACTTCTGTGAACACAAGTAACCTCAGATACAGATGACAGCTCAATGCAGCAGGCTGGTGCAGATGATGGCCAACAGCAACAAGCCAACCTGTTGCGCTGCACTGTTGGCCTTTGCACTTGCCGCGTTGTTGTTGCCTTTGTGCCTGTCAGCCCTGCTGGTACACTCCTTGCCTCCTGGCCGACAGCTTACAGCACTCAGAGCACCAGCAGCCGGCAGCAACGAGTTCTCTGCAAGGTTCATGTCGCTGGGGTTCTCAAAGTGAATGACTGTGTCATAGTATAACCCCGCAGTAAAGTAGCCAAAAGTCAAGCTAAAGCGAGCTGCACCATCGCTGTTATTTGAAGCTAACACAGTGGTAATGTTTGACAGCCCAGTCAGGTTGGAGCTGGAGAAAGCATAAGTCGGCATCTCAATCGCAGCTGCGAGGCCTGGCCCCAACAGCAGCTTTGCCTTGTCAATTTTTTTGGTGGGCAGTGCGTCTTGGAACAGCTCCAGCGCGGCCAGTGTCCCCAAAGACTGGCCAGCCAATGGTCCCACAGGAAGACCAGACGCAGCTCGCTTGGTGTTGTCGGGCTGTTCTGGGTCAAAGAAGCTTGCGCCATAGTTTTCTGAGACTGCATGCACAGCACAACACCGTGATTGAAGCCGCGATACTGTTCACAAAGATGAGGTCACACAATGTTGCTGTGGGCAGGTGTGCTATCCTGAGCTGTTGATGTAGCAATTTAGAATGAAACATGTTGGAGTGCTGCATGGGCTGCGGAGTCATACAATGTCCTTATCAACTCACATTGTGCAGCAGACTGCAGCCTCCTCACAGCAGGTACCGGGGTGGTTTGTGCTGTGCTTGCGGATGTCTCCTCAGAGTCATCCAGCTCACCTGCATGACCAGAACCAAACGCAAGTAAGTCTGCTGCACTCCCTACAGATCATATCAGTATGCAATATGACACAGCAGCATCAGCATTTACTGATGAAACCATTTGGCACAGTTGACAGATCTGCTGGGGAAATACAATTGCAGTGTGATCAAATAACTTCGTGTAATGCTCATGTTCCATTACATGGCTAAGCTCAAATGGAGGGTTTTGATAACATACTCTGCTCAACAGCCAAAGTTGTTGACCGCTGCAATTGCCTTCACAAAGTGGTCATTGTCACCTCTGCCTTTTACCTGTGTTGCTGAACACAAATTGTGCCTGACTGTCCTTGAGGTTCGAAACACCCACTAGCTCCAGCTTCAGTGTGTTGTAAGGGGAACAGAACGGCCTGACCAAGCAGAGGACATTGCATAACTGTCAGAGGATACAGCGCAGACAGAGGCCTTAGCATTGGGCCCTGATGCAGCCACCCCAGGGCTGCTATATGCTCAGCAGGTTCATCAGTTTATGTGTCCTAAGGTGCCTGGCTAAGGGTTGAGTTGGAGGTGCTCACTGATGCACACTACACTGCTTCTGCCAGACAATAACACTCATTTTAGCACAGGCAACTTTGTGACGGGTAGATGTTTGATGCAGTCTCATAATTGCACCATTGAGTTGCCTGTCACCAAACACAAAGAGGCATACCAGTTTTCCACTTCCAGTGTCCATGAAATGCTGCCGGCGGGTGCTGTCAATGTGTACCCCTGGCCATAAGGTAAGGTCTTGTTGGTTGTGAATCCAAACATAAAAGTGATCTTGAGGACAGGCGTGCTGCTGGGGTCTGTGAAGGCTAATCCTGGTAATGGCACTGGTGCTGCAAAATTGGCTGTGTTGGCGGCTGCCGCTGCCATGGGAGCAACCAAGGCGGGCTCAGTATTGAGTGTTTGTGGCTTGGGTGCTGCTGCAAGTTGTGGTGCTGCTAACCTCAAGTGTGCCGGGTCTACAGCTGTTAATGATGCTGTTGCTGGGTCAGCAAGCGGTGCCGCTTGTGGGCCAGCAGGCATGGACCTTACTGCACAAGGTTTGCCACCTTGGAAACTCCACCCTCTCCCAAGCTTATCGTGTGCTACAGCAGAATACGCCTCAGTAGTGCATTCTGGTGCTGTCATCCATAGGTCAGAACTTGATCCTTGTACTGCTGCTGCCACTAGCCGCCTGCTGTTGCTACCAGATTCTGCATCACTCGCAGGTGGGACAGCTTGCATGGTAGTGGCGCTCCCAGGGCCTGACTGAGCTATGCTACCAGTAGTCTGAGTGTCGACAGCGAGGGCTGCCCTGGGAACAACGTTCAAATCTGCCTGAGACTGATCTTGCGTGATGCCGATCTGCTGGGCTTGGCTTAAGATGGCTTCCAGGGTTGGGCACGCTTGCGCAGTCAAGGCCGCTGCCAGGGCTTCACCACTAAATGTCATAGCAGCGTATTCATACTGCACGTCACCAGATATTCGTCTGCCTGCATGGCAAAAGGGTCACTTGTGCTGCTTGCGGTAGTGCCGTGACTCGACGTCCGAAGGGCTGCTGCGCACCTGATTGAAGTGCTGGTGTCAGCTTCGATAAGTCAGGTAACATGTGTGCACTTATCGGTTGTCCATAAGCGTCCAGCTCTGAGAGTGCCCCAAGTTTGAAGAACAGGAAACAATCCGTGCAGTTCGCCGATTTGCTGGGGTAGTACTTCAAGCTGCATGAGTCTCCCATGAATTGCATAGACTCTCCAGTCGCAAATTGGTATCTTCTCTTTGAGTCCTCGCCTTGCGCAAGGATACAAGCACACGCCAGCAGCAGAGCTGCCAGCCATGACTTGCGCGACATGAGTGGCTGCGCGTCAGCACATTTCCAACACGGCAGCATAATTTACACCTTTTTCCTGTCAACAGGCTTGAAGCGTCGCGTTTGTGTACCACTCTTGGTCTCTTGGTCCCCCGCCCTGATGTTATTTTCGCGCCCAGTCTCTGGCACGGCCCATTTAAATGAACATTAGAACTGCTAGAATTGAGACTTGGACTACAATGAAACTGCAGTATATTTCGTTTAGAAGCTACTTGCACGGCATTGACAAGTTGTCGCTGAGCGTTTGTTGCACGAGTGAGGCCCACATGCAATGGTCAGTATCAAATTCTACCCACAAAAATACATTCAGCCGAAGTTTGCTGATACAAGCCCTTTGATATCAATGGCATTTACCTTCCTGTCTGCAGGACGCTATTCGTTTGCAGCGCTACTACACACCTTACGAGGTATATACATGGTTAAAACATTGAAAATCTTGCAGATAGTTCTTTGTACACAACGCCTCTCCTGCTGCAGGTAGCACAGCACAACACAGCTGGGGACTGCTGGGTTTCCTTCCTGGGAGGTGTCTATGACCTCAGCAAGCTAATACAGGTGTTCACGCGACCAAAATAACGACCCTTCTGCTTTATAAGTTTTATTGGTTTGAGACTTTGCTGCAACAGTGCCTGGCTAGAGTCGCACTGATAGACATGCAGCATGGGTGTCGGGCAAAAGAGGCATGTAGACAACCTGTCTGGCACTGCATTGAATCTCTGGCTCCTGAGCAATAAGCAGCAAGTTGTTCCATTCTGCAGGATCAGCCTGGCTGCTCAATAGAGCCAATAGTGGCTGCAGCAGGAAGCGATATTTCTCACTGGTGAGTTGCATTACAGTGGCTACAGGGCACTGTTACTGGAAACACCAGGTAGTAGCTGCCAGCTGCTCACATGGTTTGTGGAGCGATGGCAAAATCGCCCTCTTCACACCCTGGATGCGAGCAGCAGCAACAATGCTGCCATCATGACAGCTGACAGCTGGAGGTGCACCTCTGAGTCGGTAATAGATAGCGCCGTATTGTTGGCATGGACGAAACGAAAATGAGAGTTTAGTCGTGCTCCTTTCATTCCATCAAGCAGCAGTTGCTGATGCCTACATGTCCTGCAGGTTTGACTTCAAGACTGGAGACATCAGAACATACGTAGACCCGTGTACACACTTAACAGTTCCCTACTGTCCACAGGTCTGTTGCAATGTCTACTGAGCTGCCAGACTTTGCCGGGTCTGAGCAGGCTGATCAGCCAGTATGCAGTGTCTGCGACAGCATGCATAGGTTGTACAAGGCACTTTCCTCACAGCACACCACTCCAGGTTGGCTACGTGCAAGAGAGCATTATATAGGACAAGACAGGGCCTGTACACAACTAGCCAACCTGCTGCCTGGCATACCGTATGCCGTTGGCAACAGTAGCTCTTCACAGTACTTACATGCTGGTCCACAGCTGCTTATCCGCATGTGTTTTGCTGTATAGGGACCTTTTCTGCATGTGATACCCATACAGCCTACCACCAGCTATGACTGCAGTATATCGATACCTTGGTGGAAGGATGTCACTTTCAGAGTAAGTGCCTGATGCTTCATGTTATGTGCTGCAAACCTGAAGTGACATCCTTCAAAACAAACAGCACTGCTTTGGCAAAGAGCAGCAGTAGGAGCAGGTTCCCCTTTGCAGTTGATTCTGTCAGAGCCGCACCTGCAGCATCCTTAGCTGTCATGTGCCGCTCCTGCTGTTGCAGGTCGGCTTGTTGAGCAGCAGGGTGCGACTGGTGCGAGTGAAGAATGTTCTCACGGAGCAGGAGGACTTGCTGGAGGTGCCCTCAGAAGAGACTGTGGGTCAGGTGGGCTCCAGCAGAGCAGGGCAGCATACTGCATTCCTTCAAAGCAGGTAATTATAAGCCATTGAGGCATCAACTGCCATCACCACCTTCAAGTTGATGACAGCTGGCTGACATGTAGATTGCAGACTCCTGTGTCCGCTGTCGTGCGCAGATACGGCAGCGATACCTGCTTCTGAACACTCATGCCGCCAGCTATACCTGGAAGGCCCTGGGTAGGAAAGGTCAGTTCTGAGAGCTGGTGACTAGTGGCATTTGTCAGCCTGACAGCTTCAGACAGGTGCATTCACCTCAAACTGCCTACAAGCCATGTGCAAGTAGTGAAGTGAGCACTGATCAGGTGTGCAGCTTCTGAATTCCAAGGCACTGTGAGTGAAATCAGGCAGCAGATTTATACAGCAAAATGATGAAAGCGTCCTCCTGCTTTATCTTCCGACACCCTCTGATGCCTCTTCTGCCAACAGACCAGTCCTGACAGCTTATGCACATATATGCACAGGGCTTTTCTGGTCAAGCATCCGTACAGAGTCAATGATTGCACTTGTAACAGTAAGTGTGTTGTGCTAAGCAGGTGCTGGTGGCAACAGTTCATGGGAGTTTAAGGAGCTTGACCTAAATCATACGTTGACAGAGAATGGTGTCATGGAAGAGTCTGAGCTGTTTGAGTCACTGGATATGCCTGGTGATTCCTACGTACCGGTGCTCCACGTCTACTGGAATGATGACCTAACAGTAGCCTAACAGCATATGTCTGGTACTGGCACTGGCAGGTTGCAGCAAGCCGTAGAGGGATATGGATGCTGACTGTGTCAGAGTGTCACACAGAAGTTGAATAGCATCAGCTTGCACCTGTAGGCTGTCCCCCAATCTGTGTGGTAAATCGTGTCTTGGCTTGCATCTTCAAACCAACATGGATACACGCTCAAATAAACAGAATCGCATGACAAAGGATGGAGGGTCAGTCCTGCACACTACCTCGGCAATCTAGCTGCCCTTACACACTACAGTGATTCATGTCAAAGAACCATTTTTATTACCAAGTTGGCTTGCCTTGAACTGCTATGTCCAAACTGGTGCGGCGGATCAAGGTATTGATGAGCTGCTGTGTCCGCCTCAATTGCGCCACGACAGTTTGTGCCTCCAGGCTGCTTACTTTGCTTTGCATCTTCTACAGACCGCTGCTGTAGCGGGGTCCGCAGCAGTGGCAGCGGCCCTTGGATACTATGCTTCGCTTGATGTACAGAGAAAATTTGAGCTTGCCAGTGCCACTGGTCCCCTGCTCAGAACACTGGACGCTGAAACCTCTCACAGGATTGGGATCTTAGCAGCCAAGTTCGGTTTATTTCCCAGGGAAACTAGGCCTGACCCTGAAAGCTTGAGAGTGCAGTTGTGGGGCAAGACATTCCCCAATCCCATAGGTGAGCAATTGGAGTTGTGCTAAGTACTTGTGTGATCATCATTCGCGAGGCATTGTGCAATAGTGCGTGCAAGGCTCACCAGCTTAGGCAGATGGTGTGCAGGGCTCTCCTGTGACTCTGCCTGATCTTTTGATTGTGGTGTGCATGCTGCCAACTGGTTGCAGGACTAGCAGCTGGATTTGACAAAGATGCAGAAGCTATCAAAGGGTTAATGGGGCTTGGGATCGGGTTTATGGAAGTCGGTGAGGCAGCACTGGTGGGGCCAGACACCTTGGAGTGACAGCCTTGGAGTGACAGCGTGCCTGTGGACATGCATCTGATGCAACAGCTGGTCGTGACAAGCATGCACATCATGGTTCCGTCACAATCTTGATTGAGCATTGACAAGACCTTTTGCCAATACATGTTGCTTGGCACCATATGCTCCATGAAGCACCATGTGATCACTGTCACACTGATGCTGCTGGGCGGCAGGTTCAATCACCCCCCGACCTCAGCCAGGGAACGATAGGCCGCGCGTCTTTCGGCTGCCAGAACTCAAGTAAGAAGACAATGGGAGGTGTTAGGAGGAGGTTAGCAGCTGCAGCTCCAGTGTCTGCACCTTGAAGTGCAGATACAACAGTTGCGGTGCTGTAGCATCGCCTTCAGCAAGCACACAGACAAGGACAATGCATAGCAGCAGTGCCTATCCTAGATGCTGCAGAACTGCCACAGCAGCCGAGGTATTGCTGCCTCATGCCACCACAGCATTCAGCCAGGGGGTCGCAGTGTTTGCAGCAGATTAGAAGCAACAGGATAAGAGCGGTACTCTATTGGCTGCTGCAGGGCGACAATCAATCGTTATGGTTTCAACAGTGCTGGTGCCGACATTGTTGCACACCACCTGGAATCCTTTTGGAATAGAGTAGAGCATCATCCGCACAGGAAACCAGGTGTGGACTGGTGATGGTGTAGGTGTGTGCACAGAAGGAAGAATAGGGCATGTGCAAGGCAAACCCCACACATGCTTTTGCTCTCAGTTCTAGCGGCCCGCATGCGGTATCAGGGTGCAGGCTGACAGCAGAGTTGAACTTCAAATGTGCCAATGCATAACTCAGGAGTACAGTATTATATGGGTGTGTTTGGCTGTGATGTGCTGCAGTATGCATCATAAACAGCAGCAGTCAGCTGCTGCATCCCTGTGCGGTGTAGGTGAAGCAGCCTGGTGTCTGCTGTTCAGGTGTTCTTGGCGTGAATCTGGGAAAAAACAAGCTGAGCGAGAATGCTGCTGATGACTATGCTATTGGGCTGATGAAGCTGGGCAAGTATGCAGACTTCGTGGTCATCAATGTGTCGTCTCCAAACACACCAGGTGGGAAGGGGGGGAGGTCGTGATGTTCGGTGAACAGCATGAAATGCATGCTGTGTGGAGCGGCGCAGCTGAATAGATTTGGTGGGCTCATCAGCACACATGTGTGCGTGCAGCCATCCAGCAGGCCTGTCATCTCTTCACATAGCAACTTTTGCCTGCTGCAGCTGCATTCCTATTAGGGTGGTCGGAGGTGGGTTGAAATACATCCGTCTTGGCTGACCCCAGGCGGGCAGTCACCAGCAGGCAGTATGCTTGGCACCACAGTGTCTTTCCTTTGGCCCGTAGACAGGTGCGTCGCTGGTGTTGGTGGCCACAGGTTTGAGGTCACTGCAGGGCCGGCAGCAGCTGCGGGAGCTGGTGAAGTTTGTGAAGAGCACTAGGGACAACCTTGACTGGGGCCCAGGTGGTCCGCCCCCCTTGCTGATAAAGATTGCCCCAGACCTCACTGACGACGACAAGGCAGACATTGCAGCTGTGGTCATGGACACAGCTGTGGACGGGCTGGTGGTGTCAAACACAACACTCAGTAGACCAGGTAGCTACACCAACACAGCAAGTACTCTGGGTCACAGGCAGCACAGGTAGTAAGCCAGATGTCTCTCTTCATCTGTTGTGCAGTGTAAGTGTAGCCAGATGTGTCTCTTCATCTGTTGTGCAGTATGAGTGTAGCCAGATGTGTCTCTTCATCTGTTGTGCAGTGTGAGTGTAGCCAGATGTGTCTCTTCATCTGTTGTGCAGTGTGGGTGTGCATTTCTGGCGGTATGAAGGCTTCAGCTGTGAGCACCTGCACAGGGTGCTTGGATGTTCTCAGCAACATACTGCTGGCTGCCTGTGCTTGTCTTCCAGGTGCTGTTGCTGAACACCCTGCCGGTGGTGAGGTGGGTGGTCTCAGTGGGCCGCCCCTCATGGAACTGTCCACACAGGTGCTGCGCGACATGTACATGCTGACGGGGGGCAAGGTGCCAATTGTGGGATGTGGAGGTGTCACTACAGGTGACGGAGAGGAGGTGCTGAGTGTGGAGGTGTTGGGCGCATGTCTTCAGCTGCTCTTGGCTTGGGGGTAATTGTGCTTGTTACCTTGGCGCGTCCACCCTGATGCAGCTTGTTGCATCAACCACAAGTACACTCCTGTTTCTGGAAGCCTCCTGCTGTGCGAGTTTGTAAGTTGCCACAAGGTACAGACATACTCTGGACTCAGGCTTGCAGTGGACATGGACAGCAAGTTAAGATCCTGCGTTTTAAGGTGTTTGCGCCTGTCATGCCACTGCTGCTGTAACAGGCGAGGATGCTTATCACAAGATCCGTGCAGGAGCCAGCCTAGTTGAGGTGTACACAGCTTTTGCATATGAAGGCCCTGTGTTGATTCCAGCCATCAAGCAGCAGCTTGCAGAATGCCTGGCCCGCGACGGCTTCAGCAGTGTCTCGGAGGCAGTAGGTGCTGATCACAAACAGCAGCAAGGGAAGCTGGCAAGAAGGAAGAGTTGGCTGGGAGCCTGACGCAGCTGGCAGCCAACAACCGAAGCCATCATGATCTGGTAATTCAGGTCAGCAGCAGAAAGACTCTTTGTCAGCAGCAAAAGCAGTTGGAAGGGCTTACTTAAGTCTTGCTGGAACATGCAATACTGCAAGTTGAAGTTGTACAGAAGTTCAACTGGATATTATCCATTCATTGCTGCCAGCACAGTGTGTCTGATTTCATTTCAATAGGCTCAGGAGGCTCCTGACTTCCCCATGATGGGTACAGTACTCTTCCCCTGATGCACACTAGTTACCAAGGGACTGAGCTGTATGAGAGGTTGAGCCCATGCAACATTGGATAAGCTGGCAGAGGAGTTGACATGTGCTACAGTGTGGAAATCTCTAAGGCATTGTATCAGTGTGCTGGTACCTGAAGGTTGCCTGCACCACAAGAGCCTGAGTACCACACTCACTCTGCCAGATCATCTGGCAGTGCCTGAAAGGTGCTTACAGGCTTTATGCCCATAGCATGGGGCTCAGTGGTCTCCCCTACAGCGCTGTAGGTTGCACTCCAACTGGGTTAACCGACCGGGCCCCAGTCTCAGATCCTGCATACAGGCAAGCTGTGTTTTCCCACTCTCATATCTGTATGATTGCGTGCAATTGCAATCGTGTCTGTTAATTCGTGTCTACCTGATCAAACCTTTATCTCAGAGCAATGGCATATGCATTCGATCCAGGCTGGACAACAGCCATTATCAGCATCCACTTGCTGTGTTGTTGGTCTCACCAGCTTTTGAAATGCCGTGAGTATCGCCAATAACCAGGGTGGGTACCCACGGCCAGTGCACCCACTGTCAACTGCGGCTAAGGGATTGCACTACTGCCAGCAGTGCAATGTACAGGCTGCACATATGTAGAAGAAATTGAGCCATGCAGCAAGTTGAGATGCTATGACAAATGCGCTGCATATGTAAAAATCCTGGCGGGGGGGGGGGCCTACGCAGGGGGGTAAGCTGCTACTGGATCTGAGATCCGTAAACGTGCGGTCAGAGGCAGCACGTTCTCGTGATTGAAGTGAAGGGTACCATGTGTCCCATGAGCCATTCGCTGGCTCGCTGGCTAGTGCCGGGTGGGGTTGGAGTCCGCCGATTGTATTGGTATTGGTAAAAGAGATAGAGCCATGTGTGCACTGCATCTGGCAGATCAGATCGAGTCTTGGGGCACGCAACCGGGACGTCTTTAGAAGTAGCCTACTACTAGTAGTAAAAGAAATTGAGCCATGCAACAATTTGAGATGCAATGGCAAATGCACTGACATGCGTAACCCTTTCCAGCCGAACGGCCCTGGCAGAACGTCTTAGATGTGGTCCAGGGTGATTGGAATAGGGTGCTCTATTTCACAGAAAGGAGAGTTCAACTAATAGGTACCACATGGCATATTCTAAAACCCTCGTTTCCAAGCGGCTGATGGTCCACAGGCCCTAGGGGGCTCCCCTCCCCGGGAGCTGCAGTCACAGGCTGTCATTCTACATGCGAGGGTCGGGGAAGGGGGGGGGGGGACACTGCCTGGTACTACCAAAGTTTGCTTAGAGAACAAAATCAGTATAAACACCACAGCTTTGTTTTCCTGATCAAAGTCAGCTTTCACAAGGTGTTCCAAGCATCATATCATGCACCATATCTCCTTTTGCACAAGACTTTTGAAATGCCACGCTCATGAGAAAGTCCGGAACAAGCCAGGCAACTCAGCATCCCCACTCATGTTGAACAGTTGATCAACTTGTCATGCTGCTGAATGACTGGCATCACCGTCCTGCCGAAACATCTGCCAACGTGAGGTCTACTTCCCTCTGCATCCCACTTGGAATCTGCTCTCTCCCGTGAGTGTTGGATTGCCACAGATGCGCTTGACATCCTCATTGCCAATGAGAGCATCCTCCCACACCGTCTCAGACAGGTCAGCGCCCTCAAACACTGTACCTGCAGCACATAGCAGCGGCAGCAGCAGGCTTGATCAGCATGATTACCAGGAAGACACAGCAACTCAGTGTGTTGCGATCCATGGTTACCTGCACCTGTTGCACCACTTCTTGCATGATCACAACACTCCTGCCACCAGCAGTTGCCCTGGAAGAGCTGTCAGAGTGCTTGCTGCAGGTTGCTGCTGGTGGCAGGCCTGCATGGCACATGAGCCACTGAAGATCGTACGCACCAGCTACCACCTAGCATCATGCTTACCGGTAACCACAGCATTGATAAACTTGACGCCTGACAGGTTTGCCTTGCTGAAGTCCACCCGGTCCACAACAGCATTTGTCAAGTCCGCCCCAGAGAAGTTGCTGTCAACAGCATACGACTGACAGCAGCAGCAGCAACAGTAGTAGGCTAGGGTCAGCACTGCAGTGATGCAGGAAAGCAAACTGCACACACTTGGCTGGGTTGTGCTGCCTGTTGCCGCTGCCGGGAGGGGTGTGTGCCTGTCATGATCCCACAGCCTAGTGCCATGTGTCTGTACCAGCAGTGCTGGCCACACCAGGACTGTACCAGCAGCTGCTGCTGATGGCAGCAACCACGCAGCTCAGTCATACTGTGCACACAACGGCTGAGAAGTCAGTACTGGGTGCCCTGCTTGGCCCATCATTCCATGATGTGTATTGGCAGTGCGTCCTGTGGTCTGTTATTCATGGTTTATGTCATATCAGCGCTTTCAAGGAGGCATTCCCCCCTACCTCAGCTGGAACATCACACAATCAGGACCAACCTTTGTGAGCACTGCCTCTTGGAGATTTGTGTTGCTGAGGTTTGCCTCCGCCAGCAGTGCGCCAGCCAGGGTTTTGCCAGACAAGTTCTTGCCGGCGTAGTCACACTTGCGCAGATCTAACACTTTGTCTGAAACAGCATTGGCCTGAAGCAAGAGGGCGGTTGTGTTCAATTTGTGCTCCAGCAGCCATTGTATTCAAGCGCATGCTGCTAGCAATCTCTGAGCCTGGATACACCGCTGCTCATGATACCTGCTGCCTCACCCTGTGTGATGATCAGCTGTAAACAAATGATGACTTACGCAGCTGTGCTACAGCGGGCCACTGCAGTGCGATCCAGCGGTCTGAACGCAAAGCTATGGCTTCGCAAGATGCTGCAGGTGTCCTGCAATGGCTGTTGGTGTGCAGGATAATTCTCTCCGTCTGTCGCACCTGGCCAATGGTGTTCCCTACGTACCCCCGCTCACACCTGTTGGGCTCTGCAGCAGTACAACAGCACCGGCAGCTCTAATCACTCAGCACAGTATGCTCCCATCAAAGACTGCCAATTACCCAGACCCTAATTATTGCCATCTGAACGTGTCCATGATCAGCTGCTAAGTTTGTCCTATGTGTTCCCTGGTGCCAGCGGCTGACTTCGCTGCTGTTGGATCCCAGCATGTATATTTAATATGACTACAAGCTTCCATGGTTACCATTTGAGATGGGTGGCAGCTTGAACTCGGCAGTTGCCGGCGCTGCAATGATGAGGGAGAGGGCAGTGAACCCTGCTGCAACTGCTGACAGCACAGCCTGGTTGGGGACTTCAGCGCGTGGTGTTGCCTGGTGGCCTGCACGTAGCACACAGCAGCCGGGGAACCCAGCAGATTGCAAAGTAAACGTGGTAAACACTAACGGCTGCAATGTGTCACAGAGGATGGCTGTTGAGTCCACGCAAGAGGTCGATCCCGACCACACATTGACACTGGCGAACCAATTGCAGCTGTTCACCTTTGACGACACAGCACCTGACGCTCTGATACCTGGTACACTGCTTCACCGAGAGCGCCGTGGGCTTTGAGCAGAGTGCGTTGGCCATTTCGAGACCGTGTAGGGTGCAGGAAAACATTAATGTCCCGTCCAATTGACTCAGACTCTCCGTCAATATGTCAAGAGCGCCTTAGAAGGTGATCGGTGCTCCGCTACGTGACACTATACCTCGACGTGGACTCAGGGACTGGTGCCAATTTACTAATCTGTGTGCCCATCTCAGCGCTGTAAACAGCATCACGCCATGCAATTGTGTGGTGGAAGGTCTCCCTGTCGAAGTGGGCTTCGAAATGCCATCACAATTGAAAGGCAGTACTGCCTGATTTCTGACAACTGGTTGAACCTGCACCGCCACCTGTCCGCCAGGTCTACTAAACGCAAACCAACTTGTATTTTGGGCGTGAGAAATCCTTGAAAGTGTGGTACGGGGGTACTAGCAGGATGGCAAGCCGGGGGGGCAGCAGCAGCAGCATCAGCAAAACATGGGAAAAGCTGCGCAGCTGGGTGATGAGGGAAACATTAGTTGGCACTGATATCAATGGCAATCTTTACTACAGGTATTATCAGCACGTCTCATTCAATAGCATCTTCTTGTAGGTCATTGTGGCCTGTCCCACAATAGCATTTGATCAGCAACCATCCACTGAGAACATCTCTGCAGGACTTGCTGTGTGAAAACGTCACTTATATTGCATTCCCATAACCCATGCTCTGCATATGCTTGCCAAACCATTGATGTTGACTCTGCTTGCTCCTCAGTTCCAGGTCAACCTCTGTTCTGCCCGCCAGGTACATTGAGAAGGACACAATGGGGGCAGCAATCGAGCGGCGCAAGGTGCGCGTGCCTGGCAACGACCTGCTGTACGATCCCAAGGTGATTCCTGCAGAATGGCGCAGTTGGCTGGCAAAGACCCGCCAAGACCCGCCTACAGAAGAAGAGATGGCACAGTAAGCAACTGCAAGGCTGCACAGCTGCATGACAACAGGCCTAGCTCCAACTGTTGTGGTCCAGCACACAACCTGCAACACCAGGCCATATGAGGTTGTCAGCCATGATAAATTCTGTCAGGGCTGTTGAGAATGTTGCGGCACTGCATCCTCTCCTGTTGTCAGGTAGCACAACCTCACCATGTCTCATGTGTGATGCATGCTTCAACAGGGCAGCCATGCGCAAGACTGTGATGGCGCAACGAATTGCTAACATTGAAGAGCGGGAGCAGCAGCGGCGTTTCAGAATGGAGAGCCTTGGTCGACAAGCTAATGCGGCAGCAGGTCCTGACATAAACGGCTTCATGCAGCAGCTAGACCCAACAAGAAGCGCAGCAGCAGGCCAAAAACCTCCAAGTAGCAATGATACAGCAGCAGGAAGTGATAAAGATGCCAATCAGGGCCAGCAGTAGTTTTGCTTATTTCTGCCCATTCCGAGTTGCCCGGGATATCAGCGATGGAATTGTGACTGTTGGCTTGCTAGTATCAGGCAGAGAAACACAATCATTGTGACGGCTGCATGGACTGGCAGTGGCAGAGTATGGCAAGACACCTGCAGTGCTGCATGCTCATGTCTGCAATATGTGCACTATGTCAAAGGAAAAGAGCAGTATGTGGCAAGCATAAAGGAAATGAGGATGCTCACTGTGTCGTTCAGGGCTGCAACTTGTAAAGAAGTTCATGCCAATAAATTTTACTATTATCCTGGAATCAGAGACATGCAGCATGTAGATATGCAATGGCAAACTGCGCTGTCATGCTTTGAGGCACCACCCAGGTGAGCCAGCAGAGAGCTGCCACTCTAGTACAGCTTGTAGGTACCTTGCCATGCATGATTGTTGGTACACTGCACCTCATCAGCAGCGCAGTGCTTCATGGTCAGGTCAGGTGTCATCAGCAAGTACTGCACGTATAGGAGATTGAGCATGTAAAAGAGATAGAGCCATGCAACATTGCCATGTGTGGCCTTGATGTAAAAGAAAATTGATGTATTCTAGCCTAAGTATGATACCTACAGAAGCCCACCACAGCGTGCCTGCTGGTAAGCCATTGTGTGGCTTACTGGGAACCGGCAATCCCACAAAGTGGTGCAACCAGCATGACACATGGAATGCCATAGCAGGTCAACTTGCTGCATGGCTCAGCTTCTTTTACATGAGGCGCATGTTGCTGTTAGAAGGCTTCTGCTTCTCATTTTGTTACAAACCCTTGAACCAGCAAACCTGTCGAAACTCAGGCATAATATTGCACCTTGGCCATGTCTGCTTGCGATAGTGCAGCACGTTGGCAACGTTGCTGGCGTGGCGATCAGGACGCCTCCAAGAAGCCAAAATACATGCAGGCAGGCGTCCACTGCAGGGTTTATTGCGTTGAGTTGGGGTTGGTGCTGTTATTACTCAGCTCAATGGCCATTGCGAGCCTCGCCGATGACTTTGTTACCTCAAGGTCATATTCCTGGCGGACTGTTATCTAGGCGCCGCTAGGCAGCTACAGCAAGTAAGTCTCTAGCGAAGCAGTCAAGCTCTGTTGTCTGTGTCCTTCTCTCTACCCGTCCACTGCCTTTGAGCGGCGTGATCATGCGCGACTGCAGTACATCGCAGCTGAGTCTTATTTGCGTCTTTGGTGTCTGAATGCAACTAAGCTACTGTGTTCTATGTTAATTTTTACTTTTTGATCAGCATCACGCCCAAAGACTGCAGGCGAAGCTGGAAGCAAAGAAGCCCTGGTAGATGGCTTACCCACAGCACAGTGGTATCTACCGCGAACGGGGCAGAAAAGCAAATGGGGAATATATGAACTCCTATCAAAAACGACAGGCATGGACGAAAGAGGTGGGTCACCTCTGACTGGGCTTTTCTGTACTGCCAGGGTGCGGTAACAGGCAGATTGCAGCTTTGTGGACTCTGCATCTTATCAAACTGACGTCAGTATATGTATTTTGCAGGAAGACGAGATCCTAAAGCAACAGGTCAGTCGGCTGGGGACACACTGCTGGCCGGACGTAGCGAGTGGCTTGCCGGGGCGCACTAGCAAGGCATGCAGCTTGAGGTGAGGCTGCCCATACTTGATTTCTTCCTGCAAAACCAAGCTGCCTCATCAAGGCAACACACGTCGGATCTGGATCCAGCGGTCTCCTTACTCAACGGACACACTACAGTGTGCCACTGGCATGAACAACAAACCATATGGGCAGCAGACGTGCATGCAGACAGACTGGGCTTTACCTGCACATGTGCCTAATACAGAAAGCTCTGCTGCAGGTGGCGCTGCTTTTTGTCCCCTACCATCATCAGGCCCAATGAGGAACCATTTTCCCAGTGGGAGATAGCAGTCATTGTGCTGGTAGGTGTCAGCAGACATTTTTACCGTAGCCTTTAGGGTCCTAATGCACTGCATGGGGCCAGTGGTTGTGGCGATGACTGCCTGTTTGAGGCTGTTGATCCTCGGCTGAGTCAGCTGAAAACTGATCCAGCACATGGAAGTGTAGCTGAGTGCAGTGTGTCCCTCCCTCGTGCACCTACAGACACAGAAGATGTTTGGCAACAAGTGGAATGACATTGCAGCATACCTCCCAATGCGCTGCAACAATGACATCAAGAACCACTTCAACCTGTACCTGAAGGACAAGCAGCACCAGGTGGCTCTGGAGAACAGCTATCTGCACCAAGGCTATGACCTGCCCAGCTTGCTTGCCTCAGAACCAGATGAGGTGGCAAGCAGAAGGGAAAGGCTTGAGAAAGACAGGGTAAGATTTAATTCATTCCTGTATGCTGCATCGCTCAGTGACTCACTGTGACAGGATCTAGCGTGTGTGACGGGGTGCACCAGTGACGTATTCAACTCCCTGCGTATGGTCAGGTCAGAGTCCTAGTTGCATGACTGCACAACACGGAGTTACCCGCAGGTAGCAGAAGTGCATATTGCTGTCTGCAGAACATTCGGCATATTATTATTACACATTGGCAGCATATGGCAGTACATCCAACTTGGCGGTATTATGGTTTGGCTCACTGCAGCTAGCAGTCAGTTGGCTGTGGTGCATGCTTGGTTATGCCTGCGCCGCCAAGCCCTGCCGTGCTGTGTCTCCAGGCTGGCTCCAACAACCTTGAGCATGGGGGTGTCAAGTCTACCAGCCGCAGCGCAGCCTTCATACGGCCACGGGCCCCACCTACCAAACATAAACCGTCTCCACGCTTCAGCCCTTATCACCTAGCCCTAGCAGACACAGCAGCTGGCCAGGCAGCAGTTGCTGGGTCTGGTTCGTGTTTGGCTGGCAGTGCTGACTCAGACACAGCCAGCCCCAACTCACAGCAAACATACTCAGCTTTCACTGCACACAGCGGTCACAGCATGGCAGCGCTGGACGCATTTGCCCTTGGGGAAGCTTTCAGAACTCAGCCGGCACTGGCTGCTGCTGCAGCAGCAGCTGGCTTGCCTGCGTCACTCATGTATGGCACTTCTCTGGGTGCATCTTATAGCCCTGGTGCTTCAGCTTTGGCAGGCTACCTGCAGGGCAGCTGTAAACAGGAGGCAGCGGTGGATGCCAACAACATGTATGGGTCATACAACGGCGCTTTCCATGTGACTGGCTACTCTGCCGTGCCAGTGCTGAGCAGCAGCAGTGGTGACAGCGGCGCTGTCTCTCCTCCTGCTGGGGCATTGGAGGAGGCTGTGGGGCGGCAGCCCAGCAGACTTGCAGTGGCAGGGCATCCAGGAGACCCTGCAGACTACGCCTGTGCTGGCCGGGTAGACAGCAGCCTCAGCTACGGACACGGCCAGTTCCAACAGCAGCAGCCAATGCTATCATTGCATGATCATCATCCTGATCAGCTCGCTGCTGATGATTTGGGCAGTGCAGAGCAGGCGGGGCTGCCTCATTTCATCACTGTTGGCAGCCTTGACCACATGCCTTCCCTGCCTGAGCCTGCAGAACAGGGAATTCTGGAGGGTGGGGACGGTGACGGCACCTCCTTGAGAGGAATCTTCAGCAGCGATGACGGTGAGATACACCCTCCACAGCAGCAGCAGCGGCAGCAGCACCTAGCACCGCCACAGGTAGGCACCCAACGGCATCATCATCAACAACAGGACCATGACCTCTGCCTGCCAGGCATTGACCTTGCTGCAGCAGCAGCGGCATCAGGGTCACAGGATGGCTCTCCCATGGGCGTCCATCAGCTGCAGCAGGTCAGCGCACCTAGCATTCCTTCACCTGGCAGTTTCACCTCCAGCGGCGCCAGTCCCCTGCACCACTTCCTGCCCCAGTCCAGCAATCCAGCAGGCGTGTCCAGAACAGGGCTTCAACCGATGGGCCCAGGAGTTGCACACTATAGAGTGTATGCTGGTGCATTCCTGGCTCAGGGGGATGGGACCACAGCAGCAGCAACACCCTGTACATTGACAGCGGGATACACGGGCAGCAGCCGCTATGAACAGCAACAGCAGCAGGTGCAGATGATGGGCCTTCAAGGACCTGTTGCAGCTGGTGGACAGGATGCGCACAACCATGAACAGCAGCAGCAGCACCAGCAGGTGCTTGCGGTACTGCCAGAACAGCAACAGCTCTCAACGGGCCGCTACACCCCCTTTGGCCATCCACAAAATCAACAGCAGCACATGCACCACATATACAACGTGGCTGCTTACCAGCAACATGGTCCGCAGCAGCCCCCATCTCAGCAACTCTGTGGTTATCAGGCACATGAGGCAGGTGCCACCATGGATGGCTTTGACAGCGGCAAGAGCAGCCACCTCAACACCCATCACAGCCCCAGCACAATGACACAATCAGCAGTAGCTGCAGTAGCACGCCTGGCGACAGAGGCACATCATTGGAGTGCAAGTCCCAGCAGCCATGACATGAAGCAGGAGCTCCACGTTGTATGTCAGCATCCTGAGCAGCCGCCGCCACCAGCTGAGGTGATGCAGCTGCTGCCACGCACCCCGTCTGTTGATCTTCATGAGGACCTGGGTCCCTTGGCAGATTTGCTGGGAGACAACAGCGGCCACGGGGTTGAGCATGGCTGTGATCCAACATTGGATGAGGACCTCTTGGCAGCAGCAGTGCATGCCTCTGGTGCGTATAATGGACATCAGGAGGATCACCACCAGCATATGGCGGAACTGGACCTGCTACCTGGCCTCACCAGGCAGAACAGTGAACTTGAGATGATGGCAACAGCAGCATGTTGGTAAAATGGACATGCACCAGGCTGCATGCTATGGCATGTGGCCCTAGATGCAGACGAAGTACCTTCAGCAGCTTGTCACAGCAGCTGCACTAGTTGATCACACTGGCTGCATACGCCTGGGAAAAGCTTACAGCGCTGTCTGACGCCTGCGCAACTGTCAAGAATAGCGGCATGCTACCAAAATACTCTAACATATCTCTAATGCCAAGTGAATGTTGTGTCCAGCTCTGCATGGTCTGCTGACATGCCATTAGTACTTGAATTTCTATCCTGATTGGCCACCCTGTATAGAATGTGATGGTGCAAACATCACTAACACTGCTGTACCTCTCAGACTGCGGTTGAAAGCGGTTTTGTAAACCCTATCTCTGGGTGCTGGCTGGTGCACTGTGCTTTTGCGTTATTCATATAGTAGCCTTCCATTGGGATTCCTGCAGTCAAGTTTGTAGCGACAAGCAGCTGGTGGGAAGGACTGCTGTTTACATGTCTGGGCTTGCAGGCTTCTGCTTGCTGTGCTGATCACACTATTCCAGATGATGCACTTGAAACCCTGTAATAACAAAGTGCCTTGTGCTCAATTCCGGGACTTGAAAAGGGCTTTACTGGTTGTATCGCTTTATCATGCCCACCATTATTGCATTGTGGCGTATATGCATGCAGAGTACCCTTCTGCTGTGCAGATGCATTGTTTGCGAGTTGCCACTGGCAACCTCTGGCTCACGTTGTAAGCACAAGTAGCAGGATGTCTGTGCGGCATCGTGCTGCTGACACAGAGGCTACTGGTGTATGCTTGACTCTTGCCTACATGGCGGTGGCATGCTGCCAATCAATGAGCCTTGAGCCCCTTGCTAGGTGGCCTGGCATGCAACGCCTACTGCTTTCTTGTCAAGTGCACATGATCAGCATGATTAATATCAGCAGATCTCTTAGCCCCTGTGGGCACAGGTATCTACCGTGGCTGTGTACATGCACTCTCTGCTTCAACGGTGAAATGGTAAAATATTCTCTGATTGTCAACAGGGTATTTGTGACGCAATATTGTGCTGGCATGGCAGGACACCCACAACCAATGTTTATACCATCACAGGTATGGCACTCTGTCTGTTTAAATGGTAGCTTTGGGGCCATGGTGTTTCAACTTTGAAGCCCATGTTTGGTGGTTCAAGTGCATGTACAGAGTTGTTGAAACAACATCAGCACCTGCTTGCCTCCATCAATTCAGCCAGCAGGTCCAACAGTGTCTCTCTGCGTTATCCTGCCTGAGAGCATATACGATGCAACTTGCATACAAGTTGTGGTGCACTGCACTGGCAGGTTTGTGCGGCATACTGGTAGTGGCCCATGAGTAGTGGGAAGCCTTTGCCCTTCTGGGGAAGTTTGCCAAGGGAAAGCCTTTCCCTACTATGGCAGTCGAGCGCAGCAGCTGCGTGCGACTTAGCCTGGTTGTGTTCATGCAAGTGAATCGCCATGGCCAGGGCATGTTGTGTGTCTGTTCCACAGGCAGCAAGGCACCTGGAGTCGTGCATATCATGTCATTCATGTGTTTGCTGCTGGCAAGGAGAACCAGTTGACCAAAGTTTGGTGGTATAAGTGTATGTCTGTCAGAGCGTGACACTCTCTGAAGAGTAGCAACTTGCTGTTGTGGCAATGGTAGGTGTTTCCCAATGTGTGACTTTATGCATGCCAATGCCTGCTGCAGTGCAATGCCTAGGCCATTGCCAACGGCCATCATCTTGTGACGAGTTGAGCAACCACCGCTGCAGTCCCCTGGCCCCAGGCATTGGTAGTTGCAACTCCCATGGCCAAATGTTACACCAGCCTGGTGTGATGCGCCATCAGGGTGTGAGCCCTCAATAGTCGTCCCGGACGTCAGTTTCTTGTAAAAGAAATTGAGCCATGCAACAAGTTGAGATGCAATGGCAAATGCACTGACATGCGTGGGGGCGCCACCCGGGTGTGATGGTTGTGCCTGCTTGTACTAGAAGAAGAGCCATTCGCTAGTTCGCTGGTCTTGGCCCAAGAATCCGGGACTGAGGGCACTGGCCCCATATGGCCATCATGGTGAGGTCCGAACCCTTAACAATATTAGTACTAGTACAAATAATGGCGGTAGAACCGCTCAGTATGCCATACTGCAACAAAATTTGTTGTTGCCTGCTTCTCAATTGGGGCGCAGGGCCGATGGCATTTTGCTATGGCTGATGGGTAATTTATGTATAGTACATATAGTCAGTGGCAGCTGGATGGAAAGCCAAGGCAGGCACAAGCATCAAGATGGTGTTAGGTTGTTTTTCAAGCATCATGATGGTGTGATGACACCAGGGTGGCGCCCCCAAGGCATGTCAGCGCTTTTGCCATAGCATCTCAACTTGCTGCATGGCTCAATTTCGTCTAAATAACAAATTGTGGACCCCAGCTATGATAGTTCTATAGCTCCTGGTGTCCTAGATTTGTTGAATTCTTGTTTATGAACTGCAAAGATAGCCTTGTTTCATGCACTGCAAAGATATATCTATAGTTTAAAGCAACTGGGTAATAAACTGTTGTTGCAATGGGACATACCCCAAACAGACTTCAGGTAGGGCTGGTAACAGCTGATGATGCAGCTACGACGATGCAAAGCATCATCAAGATGATGTGAGATAACAAAGGTACAAAGGTACAAACTCGGTGGGATGGCCCCCTTTTATCCCAGCACAAGCAAGGACAGCCGAGGCAGGCACAAGCATCATACCAGGGTGGCGCCCCCAACGCATGTCAGCGCATTTGTCATAGCATCTCAACTTGCTGCATAGCTCAATTTCTTCTACAAGCCAGCGAGCCAGCGGATGACTCATGGGATGCGGTCAACGTTAGGTTGTTTTCAGACTGTAGACAATGAAGAAAAAGTGGAAAACAATCTCTTACTTGGGAGTGCTTGATCAATGTCACAGACAATACACCCTGGGCAGCCTGGGCATGGCTTGTTCCTGCCTGCAACAGCTGCCCAGCAACAAGCTGTGCCATTAGGTCCGCCGGCTTGACTAATACAACCTTATTCCATTCCACGAACGCGTTATGAGCCGGTGTAGGTAGTGCGCACCCCCCTTTTGTCATCCTTCAGCTGTCACCAGCAGGATGTGACGGCTGCTAACTGCTGGTCCTTCTGTAACAACAATGCTGCAGCTGCACGTCTTGCGATGGGAAATGTTATGTCAAGAATAGTGTAATTTACTGATTGCAGCACCTTCTGGGTTTCATTTCCGGTTGAAACGAGAACGTCAGTTACTTCGC
This sequence comes from Coelastrella sp. MACC-549, assembly GCA_018290735.1. NCBI lineage: Eukaryota > Viridiplantae > Chlorophyta > Chlorophyceae > Sphaeropleales > Scenedesmaceae > Coelastrella > Coelastrella sp. MACC-549. Next base: position 229,255 of record JABEVS010000049.1, read on the forward strand.
AGAAACAAAACATAAAGAACAACGAGAAGCAGATCACCCTGGTTACACTTCAAAGAGAAAAACGTCCTTCGCCTGTTTTCCAAATCTTGTCTACACGGTATTGTGTCAGGTGCGTCTTAGGATCCCCCTACTGCCTTGTCGTGACTGCGCGCCGATACTCTCGTGTGCAGAATGCAGTCTGTGGTATACATCCTCCCATTGCACAAAGAACCAGCTGCGACATGTACAACTAAGCCCAGCCTTCGTTGCGCTTGCTGCATAAGAGTGTTGTTGTGCAAGCAGAAGCAGCAGTCCTTGCCGTTGCCTTTTGGTGTCTACTTGCACTGCTCAACACTCTCCACATACGCTGCAATCACATGTACACCATCATATAGGTGCTGCAATTGTTTCAGCAATCTATCCCCATTCAGCCCCTCTGGAATACTGTTGACTGCTGTCTGATATTGCAGGCGGTGACTACCACAAAGCATCTTGCGAGGCAGTTAGCAGCCCATAATTGACTATTAATATTGTAAGAGCATCAAGCAGTATCAATTGGCAAAATGACTGACAACACGGATTCAGAAGCCGTACCAGCAGCAGCTCCGCAACGTGCAAGCAAAATGGATCCTGCCATGGTCATTGAAGGCGTCTGCGAGTTGGTGCGCTGTGCACTTTCAGAGTTTCTAGCCCCTGCACTCGTTGACCGAGCGCTTGACAAGGCCCGCAAACAACCAGCAGTCAAAGCTCTGCTTGCTCAAGGCAAGGGCAGGGGAGGTGGAGCAGCAGCGAAAGCAGCTAGGGGCCCTGCCAACATACGCAGCGGCTACAACGTGTTTCTGCAGGAGTGCTTCCACTACCTTAAAGCAGCAAACATACAGGTCGGATTGATGGATGTTGGAGGCCTGTGGAATGTGCTGCCAGATGATCTGAAAGCAGATTTCAACAAGCGCTTCGCTGCCATCAAGTAAGTAAGACTCAGGCAACCCACTAACTTCAGTGACAGGTCTGTCATCCTGTCATCACTGTGGATCCCATCAAGAAGTGGCATGCCCAGTCGGTAGCTGTAGATGCCTCCATCAATTGATCACCCTTGATGCTGCGCGCTTGTTGCCGCACCATCATCCCATGTTGCTTGCTATATATGCCAGCTTGACATCGAGGTTGCTACCACAGCCCTTATTGCTCACTTGCTGTAATGCATATTGTCCTGCTGCATGTAAAAGAGATAGAGGCATGCAACACTGGATGAGCTGGCAAATGAATGTATTGCTGCCTGCCAGGGAAGCGTACAATGCCAAACTTGCTGCTGGGACACACGTGGTGCTGAGTGAGGAGGCTGCTGCATATGAGGCATCTCAGGGACTGGAGCCAGTGGACTATGTAGCACTGTATAACAAGTACAAGGATGCCATAGCTGCTGCTACAGAAGCCAAGGTATCTTGCCATCACTCGCCCCTTGTCAAGTGTAGCACTCCTTTGTGCTTGTGCACCTGTCCGACCACTGCATGTGCTCTGTGTGAGTGCGGGTTGCGAGGTGACTGTTCCGTTTGGGGCGATTTACGACAGCAAAGCATTAAGATAGTGAATGTGGCGCTTCTCAAGCCTGTATGACGCAGCACTGCACCCTCACTGCAGGCTGCCGCCACGCCTGCAACCAATGGCAAGGCAAAGCGCAAGACCTCTATCGCAACAGCAGCTCCTGCTGCAGCAGATTTTACACCAGCAGCAGAAGCCAAGCGTCCTGCTGCTGATGCCACTGAGGAGAAGCACAAGCACAAAAAGCACAAGAAGGAGAAGAGCGATGCTGCTACTCCTGCCGCTGATGCCCCAAGCGAGAAGAAGCACAAGCACAAGAAGGAGAAGAAACACAGAAAAGAGAAGGCAGCTGAGATGTCTGACTGACAATTGGCCTAAAATCGATCAGCAGTTGAGTTACACTGCGTTGCAATTTACAGCAGTAATATGCAGCTAGTTACGTTCACATAAGTCCATGGCAGGGTTGCTATGGCTGATGGGTGAATGATATACATCAGATGATGGTTGATTGATACACATACATACATAAGGCCCTTGACTCCCTTGCAGCTCACGGGCTGATGTTGTGCAAGCTGCGGCTAGCTGGCATCAATGCATTGGCAATGCCAAACAAACTGAAGTGTGTGCATGTTGGCTGACAACGTTTAGTGATGCAGTATACATGTCAGGGTGGCGCCCTCAATGCATGTCAGCGCATTTGTCATAGCATCTCAACTTGCTGCATGGCTCAATTTCTTTTACATGTTATGGCCGACACACCGCCCGACTGCCTTAACTTCACTTAGCTGCCTGGCGCTCTATTACGAAGCCAATTCATGTGCAACCGATTCACGTCTCAGAGTCCATTCCATGCTAAGTTGGTTCTGGACCGCTGGTCAGGCTGAACAGCCTCATGAGGCTCTTCGTGATAAGAGGCTGCTGTGCACTGGCCCTGCCACCCCCCATTTTCCCACCAGCATACTGCATGCAAATGTTTTGTTTTGTGTTTGTTACAAGGGGGTGGTCTCCTGATGACCAGCCAGCTCTGCTTCTCAGAAGAAGAAGAAGAACCCTTTCCTGATACATTTCCGGCCGCAAGGCCTTTGGGAATATGTACTTGGTGGCTCAGCCACACTGGCACACCAAGATTAGACCACCCTCAGGGGCGCCTTCAAGGCAGAAAAGCCCACTCACTGTGGGCTTTTCTGCCTTGAAGGCTCTGCTGCTCAGGTCTCAGTACTGTCAGGCCAGTACTGCCCCGGCCAAAGGTCAACCAGGTTGACCAATGACACTCACTGTCTCACACCCAGCTAGGACAACACTGTCCAACAATCTACCATCCTTTTGTTTTGTGTCTGTTACAAGGGGGTGGTCTCCTGATGACCAGCCAGCTCTGCTGCTCAGGTCTCAGTACTGTCAGGCCAGTACTGCCCCGGCCAAAGGTCAACCAGGTTGACCAATGACACTCACTGTCTCACACCCAGCTAGGACAAGACTGTCCAACAACCCACCATCCAGCCATGCAGGCTGCAATGACATTGTTTTGTTTTGTTTTGTTTTGTGTCTGTTACAAGGGGGTGGTCTCCTGATGACCAGCCAGCTCTCTCGGCCGGAAAGGGTTATTCTTCTTCTTCTTCTTCTTCTTCTTCTTCTTCTTCTTCTTCTTCTTCTTCTTCTTCTTCTTCTTCAGCCAGCTCTGCTGCTCAGGTCTCAGTACTGTCAGGCCAGTACTGCCCCGGCCAAAGGTCAACCAGGTTGACCAATGACACTCACTGTCTCACACCCAGCTAGGACAACACTGTCCAACAATCCACCATCCAGCCATGC